>JBAPLH010000014.1:5560000-5565000 GCA_037897445.1 Ceriops zippeliana | reverse complement strand
TTTTTTTTTTTTTTTTTTTTTTTTTTTTTTTTTTTTTTTTTTTTTTTTTTTTTTTTTTTTTTTTTTTTTTTTTTTTTTTTTTTTTTTTTTTTTTTTTTTTTTTTTTTTTTTTTTTTTTTTTTTTTTTTTTTTTTTTTTTTTTTTTTTTTTTTTTTTTTTTTTTTTTTTTTTTTTTTTTTTTTTTTTTTTTTTTTTTTTTTTTTTTTTTTTTTTTTTTTTTTTTTTTTTTTTTTTTTTTTTTTTTTTTTTTTTTTTTTTTTTTTTTTTTTTTTTTTTTTTTTTTTTTTTTTTTTTTTTTTTTTTTTTTTTTTTTTTTTTTTTTTTTTTTTTTTTTTTTTTTTTTTTTTTTTTTTTTTTTTTTTTTTTTTTTTTTTTTTTTTTTTTTTTTTTTTTTTTTTTTTTTTTTTTTTTTTTTTTTTTTTTTTTTTTTTTTTTTTTTTTTTTTTTTTTTTTTTTTTTTTTTTTTTTTTTTTTTTTTTTTTTTTTTTTTTTTTTTTTTTTTTTTTTTTTTTTTTTTTTTTTTTTTTTTTTTTTTTTTTTTTTTTTTTTTTTTTTTTTTTTTTTTTTTTTTTTTTTTTTTTTTTTTTTTTTTTTTTTTTTTTTTTTTTTTTTTTTTTTTTTTTTTTTTTTTTTTTTTTTTTTTTTTTTTTTTTTTTTTTTTTTTTTTTTTTTTTTTTTTTTTTTTTTTTTTTTTTTTTTTTTTTTTTTTTTTTTTTTTTTTTTTTTTTTTTTTTTTTTTTTTTTTTTTTTTTTTTTTTTTTTTTTTTTTTTTTTTTTTTTTTTTTTTTTTTTTTTTTTTTTTTTTTTTTTTTTTTTTTTTTTTTTTTTTTTTTTTTTTTTTTTTTTTTTTTTTTTTTTTTTTTTTTTTTTTTTTTTTTTTTTTTTTTTTTTTTTTTTTTTTTTTTTTTTTTTTTTTTTTTTTTTTTTTTTTTTTTTTTTTTTTTTTTTTTTTTTTTTTTTTTTTTTTTTTTTTTTTTTTTTTTTTTTTTTTTTTTTTTTTTTTTTTTTTTTTTTTTTTTTTTTTTTTTTTTTTTTTTTTTTTTTTTTTTTTTTTTTTTTTTTTTTTTTTTTTTTTTTTTTTTTTTTTTTTTTTTTTTTTTTTTTTTTTTTTTTTTTTTTTTTTTTTTTTTTTTTTTTTTTTTTTTTTTTTTTTTTTTTTTTTTTTTTTTTTTTTTTTTTTTTTTTTTTTTTTTTTTTTTTTTTTTTTTTTTTTTTTTTTTTTTTTTTTTTTTTTTTTTTTTTTTTTTTTTTTTTTTTTTTTTTTTTTTTTTTTTTTTTTTTTTTTTTTTTTTTTTTTTTTTTTTTTTTTTTTTTTTTTTTTTTTTTTTTTTTTTTTTTTTTTTTTTTTTTTTTTTTTTTTTTTTTTTTTTTTTTTTTTTTTTTTTTTTTTTTTTTTTTTTTTTTTTTTTTTTTTTTTTTTTTTTTTTTTTTTTTTTTTTTTTTTTTTTTTTTTTTTTTTTTTTTTTTTTTTTTTTTTTTTTTTTTTTTTTTTTTTTTTTTTTTTTTTTTTTTTTTTTTTTTTTTTTTTTTTTTTTTTTTTTTTTTTTTTTTTTTTTTTTTTTTTTTTTTTTTTTTTTTTTTTTTTTTTTTTTTTTTTTTTTTTTTTTTTTTTTTTTTTTTTTTTTTTTTTTTTTTTTTTTTTTTTTTTTTTTTTTTTTTTTTTTTTTTTTTTTTTTTTTTTTTTTTTTTTTTTTTTTTTTTTTTTTTTTTTTTTTTTTTTTTTTTTTTTTTTTTTTTTTTTTTTTTTTTTTTTTTTTTTTTTTTTTTTTTTTTTTTTTTTTTTTTTTTTTTTTTTTTTTTTTTTTTTTTTTTTTTTTTTTTTTTTTTTTTTTTTTTTTTTTTTTTTTTTTTTTTTTTTTTTTTTTTTTTTTTTTTTTTTTTTTTTTTTTTTTTTTTTTTTTTTTTTTTTTTTTTTTTTTTTTTTTTTTTTTTTTTTTTTTTTTTTTTTTTTTTTTTTTTTTTTTTTTTTTTTTTTTTTTTTTTTTTTTTTTTTTTTTTTTTTTTTTTTTTTTTTTTTTTTTTTTTTTTTTTTTTTTTTTTTTTTTTTTTTTTTTTTTTTTTTTTTTTTTTTTTTTTTTTTTTTTTTTTTTTTTTTTTTTTTTTTTTTTTTTTTTTTTTTTTTTTTTTTTTTTTTTTTTTTTTTTTTTTTTTTTTTTTTTTTTTTTTTTTTTTTTTTTTTTTTTTTTTTTTTTTTTTTTTTTTTTTTTTTTTTTTTTTTTTTTTTTTTTTTTTTTTTTTTTTTTTTTTTTTTTTTTTTTTTTTTTTTTTTTTTTTTTTTTTTTTTTTTTTTTTTTTTTTTTTTTTTTTTTTTTTTTTTTTTTTTTTTTTTTTTTTTTTTTTTTTTTTTTTTTTTTTTTTTTTTTTTTTTTTTTTTTTTTTTTTTTTTTTTTTTTTTTTTTTTTTTTTTTTTTTTTTTTTTTTTTTTTTTTTTTTTTTTTTTTTTTTTTTTTTTTTTTTTTTTTTTTTTTTTTTTTTTTTTTTTTTTTTTTTTTTTTTTTTTTTTTTTTTTTTTTTTTTTTTTTTTTTTTTTTTTTTTTTTTTTTTTTTTTTTTTTTTTTTTTTTTTTTTTTTTTTTTTTTTTTTTTTTTTTTTTTTTTTTTTTTTTTTTTTTTTTTTTTTTTTTTTTTTTTTTTTTTTTTTTTTTTTTTTTTTTTTTTTTTTTTTTTTTTTTTTTTTTTTTTTTTTTTTTTTTTTTTTTTTTTTTTTTTTTTTTTTTTTTTTTTTTTTTTTTTTTTTTTTTTTTTTTTTTTTTTTTTTTTTTTTTTTTTTTTTTTTTTTTTTTTTTTTTTTTTTTTTTTTTTTTTTTTTTTTTTTTTTTTTTTTTTTTTTTTTTTTTTTTTTTTTTTTTTTTTTTTTTTTTTTTTTTTTTTTTTTTTTTTTTTTTTTTTTTTTTTTTTTTTTTTTTTTTTTTTTTTTTTTTTTTTTTTTTTTTTTTTTTTTTTTTTTTTTTTTTTTTTTTTTTTTTTTTTTTTTTTTTTTTTTTTTTTTTTTTTTTTTTTTTTTTTTTTTTTTTTTTTTTTTTTTTTTTTTTTTTTTTGTTTTTTTTTTTTTTTTTTTTTTTTTTTTTTTTTTTTTTTTTTTTTTTTTTTTTTTTTTTTTTTTTTTTTTTTTTTTTTTTTTTTTTTTTTTTTTTTTTTTTTTTTTTTTTTTTTTTTTTTTTTTTTTTTTTTTTTTTTTTTTTTTTTTTTTTTTTTTTTTTTTTTTTTTTTTTTTTTTTTTTTTTTTTTTTTTTTTTTTTTTTTTTTTTTTTTTTTTTTTTTTTTTTTTTTTTTTTTTTTTTTTTTTTTTTTTTTTTTTTTTTTTTTTTTTTTTTTTTTTTTTTTTTTTTTTTTTTTTTTTTTTTTTTTTTTTTTTTTTTTTTTTTTTTTTTTTTTTTTTTTTTTTTTTTTTTTTTTTTTTTTTTTTTTTTTTTTTTTTTTTTTTTTTTTTTTTTTTTTTTTTTTTTTTTTTTTTTTTTTTTTTTTTTTTTTTTTTTTTTTTTTTTTTTTTTTTTTTTTTTTTTTTTTTTTTTTTTTTTTTTTTTTTTTTTTTTTTTTTTTTTTTTTTTTTTTTTTTTTTTTTTTTTTTTTTTTTTTTTTTTTTTTTTTTTTTTTTTTTTTTTTTTTTTTTTTTTTTTTTTTTTTTTTTTTTTTTTTTTTTTTTTTTTTTTTTTTTTTTTTTTTTTTTTTTTTTTTTTTTTTTTTTTTTTTTTTTTTTTTTTTTTTTTTTTTTTTTTTTTTTTTTTTTTTTTTTTTTTTTTTTTTTTTTTTTTTTTTTTTTTTTTTTTTTTTTTTTTTTTTTTTTTTTTTTTTTTTTTTTTTTTTTTTTTTTTTTTTTTTTTTTTTTTTTTTTTTTTTTTTTTTTTTTTTTTTTTTTTTTTTTTTTTTTTTTTTTTTTTTTTTTTTTTTTTTTTTTTTTTTTTTTTTTTTTTTTTTTTTTTTTTTTTTTTTTTTTTTTTTTTTTTTTTTTTTTTTTTTTTTTTTTTTTTTTTTTTTTTTTTTTTTTTTTTTTTTTTTTTTTTTTTTTTTTTTTTTTTTTTTTTTTTTTTTTTTTTTTTTTTTTTTTTTTTTGTTTTTTTTTTTTTTTTTTTTTTTTTTTTTTTTTTTTTTTTTTTTTTTTTTTTTTTTTTTTTTTTTTTTTTTTTTTTTTTTTTTTTTTTTTTTTTTTTTTTTTTTTTTTTTTTTTTTTTTTTTTTTTTTTTTTTTTTTTTTTTTTTTTTTTTTTTTTTTTTTTTTTTTTTTTTTTTTTTTTTTTTTTTTTTTTTTTTTTTTTTTTTTTTTTTTTTTTTTTTTTTTTTTTTTTTTTTTTTTTTTTTTTTTTTTTTTTTTTTTTTTTTTTTTTTTTTTTTTTTTTTTTTTTTTTTTTTTTTTTTTTTTTTTTTTTTTTTTTTTTTTTTTTTTTTTTTTTTTTTTTTTTTTTTTTTTTTTTTTTTTTTTTTTTTTTTTTTTTTTTTTTTTTTTTTTTTTTTTTTTTTTTTTTTTTTTTTTTTTTTTTTTTTTTTTTTTTTTTTTTTTTTTTTTTTTTTTTTTTTTTTTTTTTTTTTTTTTTTTTTTTTTTTTTTTTTTTTTTTTTTTTTTTTTTTTTTTTTTTTTTTTTTTTTTTTTTTTTTTTTTTTTTTTTTTTTTTTTTTTTTTTTTTTTTTTTTTTTTTTTTTTTTTTTTTTTTTTTTTTTTTTTTTTTTTTTTTTTTTTTTTTTTTTTTTTTTTTTTTTTTTTTTTTTTTTTTTTTTTTTTTTTTTTTTTTTTTTTTTTTTTTTTTTTTTTTTTTTTTTTTTTTTTTTTTTTTTTTTTTTTTTTTTTTTTTTTTTTTTTTTTTTTTTTTTTTTTTTTTTTTTTTTTTTTTTTTTTTTTTTTTTTTTTTTTTTTTTTTTTTTTTTTTTTTTTTTTTTTTTTTTTTTTTTTTTTTTTTTTTTTTTTTTTTTTTTTTTTTTTTTTTTTTTTTTTTTTTTTTTTTTTTTTTTTTTTTTTTTTTTTTTTTTTTTTTTTTTTTTTTTTTTTTTTTTTTTTTTTTTTTTTTTTTTT
>JBAPLH010000014.1:5320000-5555000 GCA_037897445.1 Ceriops zippeliana | reverse complement strand
GATGTTGCTGAGCACGCCATAACACCCCACTGTCTCACACACACTCTCTTCCCGTATCTGCGCGTATATTCTCTCTACCAGCTACTTCGGTTTTCTCGGTTTGGGTGTGGAAAGTCTAAGGTGGACAAATGGTCGGCCAGACAGCTGACAAGATCAAGTAGACCGAGGTCGAGGGCCGTGTTGTGTTTGGTGGATTTGTTGTTGGACTTGGCCCTTTAAAGATTGTTGGGATCTTTCTGTTTGTTTGTTTGTTTTTTCCTTTTTTTCCAGGCTGCCCCATTGCCCTCATTTTGGGCCACCCACAACATAGTGAAAGGAACATCAAGCTGCTTTTATTTAGATAACCCATTCCCCAGTTCTTCTTCTTCCCACCACACCACCCCCGCCCCCCGCGGGAAAGTTCATGGAGAAAATTAGATTGTCTTTTCCGAATCCACATAATCATTATCTAGAGAAAAGTTTTGCCGATTGAGATGTGGATGAGCTTTGACTGTGACTTTACAACTAAAAAATATAGAAACCAGTCGGGGTTATTTGAATGGTCACTTGGCAAAAAGTTCAGGAAGGAGGTTAGAGTTGGAAATCTCAATCTCTCTCATTTTCATTTTTCAGGCTGAATGTCCTTTCAATTTAAGGTCACCCTTTGTTTAGCCCAATTAGATATTAAGCCCATTTTTAATGCCGGGCCAGGCTTTTCGGGAGCGAAACCGCCAGGCGGGGTCCCAACTTCCAGTTCCAACAACAACTACATTGCGAGCGTCTGAGAGTGACGGTCTGATACTGATACGATCACAGCAAAAGGAAAAGAGCTCTCTCTCTCTCTCTCTCCTTTTCCCCCCCGCCATCTCTCTCGGGCCAGTCGCTGCTATGTCTCAATCTCTGAAGTGTTAGGAAATGCTTGAAGATGTAGCCCTCCGGTTGACAGTAAAGTTATTGATCTGTTTACTTTCACCAGTGTTCCTGTTTTCTGAAATTTTTTCTTATAGTACATAGATGTTAATTACTCGTTTACCTTTTTTTTTTTCCCAGTGGAAATTACGCGTTTATGCCTCTTTGTGGGTATTGTTCGTTTTATGTGATTTCCTCTGTATTACAGGTATTCTCGTACAAGGAATTGTAACGCAAGTTGTCAAGTAAAAGAGGGCCAATCTTAGTTCAATTACAACACTGTTTCAAATTGAGGGTGCTTTTTTCTTAATGTCCTTGAAGAATTAACATGGTCGAGAGCATTGTAAACCGGAAATATATTTACTCATGCGATTGCAAATGGCCTTCCAAGGCAATTGATGTGCACCATATCATTGTTCGGAACAGCAACACCAAGGGTCTCTTTTTATGCCTATTTGCTCTTATTCTTTTTGCCAATTCCTTGTATTTGTTTCTAATGAAGGTAAGGAATTTGTCTCTGTTACCTATACAACTGGTATTTCCTCGCTTGAAACATGCTCCCCTCGATACGATGATTATAGCTCTGTGCCTGGGTTTGTATACTGTTGTGTGAGACTAGAATTTTTATGAAATTGTACTTCAATGAGCTATCTTGCATGTGAAGATGATAGCTATATGCTATTTAGTCATTTTTTTTTTATTCCTGGAGCCCCTTTGTTTAGTTATTAACATCCTAGTTTGTCTCTTGAGGTTATCCCAGAAACTGCTGTATTTTATTGGCCCGTCATTCTGATGGCTTTAGACTATTAATGAACAGGACAAATCAATTGCCTCTTTTTATTGGAGTTTTCTGTTAAGTGCAAGCCTGTACAAACTAATACATTGGAAGCCTGTTGTGAAAGGTAAAGGATTTTTAAATTGGCTTCTAGGTGTTATGAACTTGAATCATTGCTTTATTTTGAGTTAAACTCTTCAGTTTAGTAAGCCAGATCACCGCCACTTAGTTTGGCAAATTTACATTTAATATGTCTCTTTGTTCCAGAGTCTGTCCTTGTTATGCCATCCTTTGGAGTACAACTTGAAACGGAGTACAAAAGGTGCATTCCTTTCCTCCACTCCCTCTCTCACCCTTTCTGCTAGTTCATTTGTTAGAATATCTAGACATTGAATTGTACATATTTTGGTGTGTGCTCCCAAGACGAAATATTATTCTACAATATGTGTATGATTGTGCATAATGCATGTATGTTGAATAAGCTTCCAATTCTAAGAAGCTCAGAACTGAAGACCATTCAAAATTGGAATGGAATGATATGCCTTATAGGTCTCAAAAGTTGGCTGATGGCACTATAATTGGCCAGGGAGTTTATCTTTTTCTTATAACAAATAATGACAGTTGTACCATTAAAATTTACATTATCGCCATTTTTTTCAGTTCCTAACCTGAAAGCCTTTTGTACACAGTGGGAGAATTATTCGCCGCTTTGTCCCTGTTAGCAAGATTTTGAAACCTGTGATAGTAGAATGCGTGACTCCAATTACCTGCTATTGGAGTTTGTCTCTTATTCTGCTTGAAGAAGTGGAGCAAATGTTAGTCTTTAAGGTATGCTAATGTCACAAATTTCAGATTGGAACTACTAGGAAGAGCTTGATTAATGGCCACAAGAGTATGAACATGATGAAGGGGCTAATACATGGTTTTGAAAGATTGCTTATAAATTTTTGGGGCATCATAATTTGATGTCTATAAGAAATTAATGTGAAATTATTGATAACCAGGTTGTCAAATGCTTTGTCCAGGAATTACGTCCACCCTTGAAGATGTTGGTTCCTGTTTGGAAGGCCTTGTGTGCTGCCAGTGACAGTAGAGACAGTTCAGACGTATCTACAGAAGAAAGCTAACAGTATTGGTAAGACTTCAGCCCAAGGCATGTAATTTAACCTTAATCAGCTCCGGAGCGAAAGGTAGAATTTAATCCTACCTAGGCGACGTTTAATGAATGTTGATGCCATTATGGCGCCATTATATCACGAGTTACTTGCTCAGGTGTTGTTTGGCTGCAAAAGATTGGAACATGAAAAACGGAAAGACTGATTTTTGGCTTGAATTTTGACCTGGTCTCTATCTCAGCTTTAGCTTAGCGTTGCACAGTAGTTGGATAGATGGTATAGACATGGAAAATATGGGGTTCCAAATAGCATCCATTATTCAAGGACTCATAAACCGTTCAAAAATTTGTAACGTTAGCAGATTGTCAGAGACAAAGAACCAATCAAAAAGCCGATGGAAATTTTTATTTTTATTTTTTGATAATGATTAAGGGACATATTAAGAATTAAGCAAATGAGGCTTGCAACCACTTATATTATTTATTTCTTTGGTGTCTCTAGGAACTGGAGCTCTGGAAGTATGTCAAGCTGATCGGTTAGCAAGGATGAGCCATGCGGTTTTATTTCAGTTGTCTATAGAAATTAGGGTGCCACATTTTTCTTCGATCTAAAACTAGTTAGTGTGGGAGTTGATTCCCAGCAGCCAGACGACCTAAATCACTAAGCCATGCAATTTAATATATGGGGTGCCAGTTAATGGTTAAACTCCACCGCTTCTTTCTACTTCCCGTATTTACCAACTCTTCGCGAACCCAGATCGCAGATTATCAAAATTCATCAACAGAGCATGCCACGGATTTGGGTTGCGAACGAGCACGACTATTTTGATCTGAATGGCTCATTCCAGGCAGGTTATGGGGCATGCAAAACTTAACTAGCCCACCCAAACGAATTGTTACAGCCCAATATATTGTCTTTCCTTCCTTGCAGTCCCAAAGCCTTACCGATTGCTAGATGGCAAAAGATTGGACAACGGGAATCGTAAAATCAGAAGTTTGGAGCCTTATCCTTACCCACGGCAAAGCCTCCTGCTCCTCCCTTAACCAGAAATACAGACTCAACAACAATGCATGACACACTCCATTTCCTCTCCACCAACAGCTCGTCTCTCCCTTACCCCAAAACTCACTACTTCCACTCACCACACCATGATTTTCCGTCACTTTATTGCGCAAGAACCCTCCACTTTCCCTCCATTTCCTCAAGGACAACCACCATTTCCCTCCCTCCCAGGCCCCCCAAGACTCCCCAAGAAGCCTCCTCCACATCCCCACCCATTATCAACAACGGCCCTCCATCACCTCAAACCGAATTCCAAGAAAAAATGTTTTACCTTGACTCCCTTGGCCTAGACATATTCTCCCTCATCGACCACCACCGTGCCCTCATCCTCTCCGCCTCCCTCGTCGACATCAAGTCCACCGTTGATTACCTCACCTACCTCAACTTCACCGCCATTGAATTTCGGCGAATCGTCTCCTTGTGCCCGGAAATTCTCGTCACCAACGCTGCCGCCATCACCCCCGTCTTCACTTTCCTCCTTCGGGAGGTCGGCGTTGACGGCTTCCGCATAAAACGAGTCATAAACAGACGGCCCAGGTTGCTGGTCTCCAGCGTCCAGCACCGGCTCCGCCCCACCTTGTACTTCCTCCAGAGCATTGGCATCGCTGAGGTAAGCAAGCACACATATCTACTCTCGTGTAGCGTCGAGGATAAGCTGATACCCAGAATTGAATACTTCGAAAAAATGGGTTTTTCTTGTAGAGAAGCAATCTCCATGTTTAGGAGATTCCCGCAATTGTTTAATTACAGTTTAAAAGACAATTTCGAGCCTAAATTGAACTATTTCGTGGTGGAAATGGGTAGAGATTTGAAAGAGCTGAAGGAGTTTCCACAGTACTTCTCGTTTAGTTTGGAGAATAGGATTAAACCTAGGCACCAATTCTGTGTAGAGAAAGGCGTGTGCTTCCCTTTACCTGCATTGCTAAAAGAAAGCGAGGCTGAGTTTCAGGAAAGATTGGAGGTTTGTTGTAATTCTTCTATGCCATTTATTTCTTCTCCCTTGTCTTGTAAACACTGCGATACTGATTCCAGTACAGGGTAAATAGATTATTGTTTTGTGTATCTATGACTGTGAACTTGTTTACTTATAGTCATTAATTTACATTTACGGGTGTCATCTGAAGTGTTACGTACCTGGCTATCAAATTTGATTGAGGATATTGAAATTCCTCAAAATGTGGATTTAAATCCTCAATGTTAGTTTAGTACAGTACATTGAATACTGGTATCTGTTCAGTTCAAAAGGCATGCCGTGCCTTTCGTGCGCATACTCTCATGGTTTATTTCCATGGGAGTCATAGGATTGCAGTTCTTCATTGTGCATGCCATGAGGCTGGACTACAAGAGTTTTTACTGGTAATTTGTCGGCTATGTTGTCTTAAGATTTGATTCTGGAGTGCTATAGATAGAGGCAGTGCTGGCTTATGGAAGGCATGACCCTGGTGTTTTTGGAGAAAGAGGAGAGAGGACTTTCAAACTGACCCAAGTTGACAGAATGACAAGAAAAATTTCATTTATCTGACCCCAATTAAGTTTACAACCAAGGATTTTTTCTTGTTCCGTTGTTGAGGCTTTGTTTCATCAATTGTACATGCTAGAGATGATCATCATGATAGTGTTCAAGAGTCAATAGTAGGCATGTTTTCCATCTTTTGCAGCATGTATTGTTATTTAGAGGTGATTGGAGCTTGGAGCTTGTCTAACGGTTCTCCAATACCAATTCTGTGTTTGTCTCATAAGACATCCTGCTCAATTTTACCTTCTCTAATTTCTTTGATACTCAAGTGTAGAAACCTACTATGTATGTCTCGTCACAGATAATGAAGTTACGCTGTTGGCCAAAACTACATGCTCCACTTGTTAGTTTTGGCTCCTGACCTTGTGAATTCCTTTTGAGTTTTCTGCAACAAAGTCCGCAGGCAGGTTGCATAGTGCATTAGGTACAACACTGCATGCATGATGATTAGGAAAAGCTGAGTATTTGGATTGAATCATTTTGCTCACTGCAGCAGCGCTTAACTGCTGTAGTTTGATCAACAGTGCGGTGCCGTGCTATTAAGATTTTACGTAGCTGATATGCATAATTCTCTGTGATTGTTCTCATCATAGAAGCTTCAGCAACTCATTCCTTTCCGATGATTTGCTATCCGGGCACATAACTTTGCTGAACTTCTCAGAGTGTTTGTGGAGTCCTGCCCATGGTAACGATGACAATGATTTTGTTGTTGGGTGACAAACACAAACATGTGTTTCTGGGACGTGGTTTTCAATCAGGAAAAAAACACCAGAATCATCTTGGACGAGTTTTCCTTGGACATCGTCGGTTTTCAAAGAGAATAAGGCTAGTGAGCGGTGATTACTGTATATGGCAATTATTTTCCCTTTAATGGTTCTGTATTTTCCACCAAAAAAAAAAAAAAAAAAAAAAAAAGCTTGATAGAAGCATTCTTACTACTGAATTAATTAAGTGCCAAAATTGCGATTCTGAATGTGATGTACGATTCTGATGCGCCAAAGCAAAAATGCCATCCGCTTAGCATGTGCTGAACAGCTGCTCTTTAATTGCCGGTTGCGTTGACATGAAAATGAAATTAAGCGAGGACTAAAACCTAAACAATTAAGCGTCTTTACATGGTTGGATTAGCAGATAAACCCACCGTCGCTTATGAAATTTAGACTTGCGGTCCATCCAATGAAATCAAACGTCCATTCGCTATAATATATGTATATATTTGGTACGGAGCAGATCTCCAAAAAATGAGAAAAAGCGGGTAAATTATATAATTTAAGCTATTTGTCAAAATTTTTGGTGTATTTGTACTTAAATTCTTATTCAGATTGTAATAAAATCCAATATAATTCAAAGCTTACAGGAGAATAATGAGACGAAAAGAGCCGTACTTTATCACATTTAAACAGTAAATAATAATAATAATAATAATTAAATCCATGTTATCAATTCGCATGCAAATTTTTGTCATTAGACTTAATTCGTGTGGTATTATAACTATAAGAATTCAACCAAACAAAATCCCCATATCGACATGAATAAATTTTGTCAAAACTTGGAGTGCTTATAGTTCTTAAATATGTTTTTCACTATTCACCATCAAAGTGGAAAAACAAAGAAAAATTCGTTAAAACATATGTGGGCTGGGCCGGGAGGGGGGGAATTGAAAAGACGAAAGTTGAAAATAATCAGATAAACCAATATTAAGACTTAAAAAGAAAAACGAGCTGCCTTACGTAAAACGGCAAAACAACTACGGGGGCCGATGTACAATAACAGCAAACTTCATAGGACGAAAAGCATAAAAAATTTAAATTATTTTACAAAATTACAAAATTTACGCTAGGTAATGTTCCCTCCACATCTGCCCCCCCCCCACCCCCCCAAAAAAAATAAAAAAGAGAGAGAGAAGTAAACTCCCTCCCTTCCCTCGTTTTCTGCTCTGCTCTCACTTCTTAACCTTAAACACCCGACCGCCCCCACCCACAGAAGCACGCCCTCCTCTCTCTCTCTCTCTCTCTCTCTCTCTCTCTCTCTCTCTCTCTCTCTCTCTCGAACCTTCGGCCTTTTCTTCACTCTCTCTCTAGGGCTCTCAGATCTCATTTCACCACCTGATTGCTTCTGTTTCGCCGATGTCGCGCGGCGCCAAAGCATCCGGCCACCCTCCGTCGGCGCCGCCCTCGCCGTCAGGCCCGATCATTCCGCCGTTGAGGCGGCACCTTGCATTTGCCTCGATGAAGCCGCCGTTTGTTCCTCCTGACGATTACCACCGGTTCTCGTCCCCGAATGCCAGTCCCAATAAAGCCGCTGATCGGGATGGCGACGCTATTGTTGTGAGATCTTCGGTGAGTTTTTGTTTCTGTTTTGGGTGCTTATAGGCCGTTTTAACAGGCCGGTTGTGGTGGATTTTGTAGCTTTGTTAAAGTTATGCGCTGGTTTTTTGAGTTTGGATTGCTGTGTTTTTAGGCCGTTGGCTGTGTTTTGTGACTGTTTGGTTGCTGAGAAATCGAGGAAAGCCGGTGGTAAATTTTTGTGCTCTGACAAGATATTGGGTTTTTTTTTTTCGGCTTTGTGCTTTTCCTAATTGTTGTGCGATTGTGCAGAACGTTTATGGACTTGTATTTGACTGGGAATTGAATTGTGAACCGTATTCTACTTGGCATCTTTCAATTTGCTTGAATCCCAATTTCCACGTTGACTTGTTTGAGATTACTTTGCCGTTACATAATCGAGTATTCCATCTTTTTAGTTCAACAAAAATTCCCGTGCATTTTTGCGATGTATGTTGTTTGAGTGTATTAGTACTCAGTTCTGTATGTACTTTGGTGCCATACTAACCGAGTGCAGAGGGAGTCTATGGTGGTTGTAAATATTCCTCATTAGCACTAATTTCTAAGATGATGCTGGTCAGTTTAGGACCCACAAAATTCTTTTTCTCCTTTTTTTTATTTCTTCTTGGTTTAAGTTCAGACACTATTCTACTTGTCCATATTGCTGCTGGGCATGTACTGTCTGTTGAAAAACAGCAAACACCTTGTTTTGTTGAAAGCATTTATGCAAACATCACAAGCACTTTCTTTCCATTAGGGAGAAAATTCATAAATCCACAATGTTGCTGTTTCCTGTTGTCGCTCAGCTACCATTCCCTGTAGGCTTATTCGTTGAGCATTTTGCCACGCCTGATTTCTAATGTAACAATATATGTGACTGGGTTTGAAGAAGCAATACAAGATCTTTTAATTAGATTTTGATTGTTATAAATTACAATGATTTTGGTGGGCCTTAATGTGAGTAAATTATTTTGTTTTATTGTGATATTTGTGTCTGCATGTCAATATTCCTTAGTTATTTAGTGCCTGCATCACAAACAATTGGCTCGTCTTCTCCTTGCAAACCTAACTGGGTTCTGCAATTTTGTGGTGTTTGTCAGCCATTAAGACGGATGAGTGGATTGGATGCCAATGGAAATGAATCTAATGGGCAGGCTGGAAGTCCTAGATGCACTAATGTTGCCAGTAGTTCATTTTGTACACCTTTATCTGCAAAAGGGGGAAGGACATACAACAGATCAAAGACCTATAAGTCCAAATCTGGGCCTCAGACACCAATATCCAACACTGGTGAGATTATAAGCTTTATCTGTACCTTTTATATGCTTTCATTTAATCATCTAGTTTCCTTTAGATGAGCTTTAAAAGAGAGAGGAAGTTGTGTTAGATATTTCTTCATCATCTTGCCTAAAAGGCCTTGCTTAGTGGAGGGTCTTTACCATGCTGAACATTGCTGAAGACTGATAGGAATGTTTCACTTAACATTGCAGATGCATCATCTCCTCTTACTCCAGCTGGTAGCTGCCGTTATGACAGCTCTCTAGGTAATGCTTAAAGGGGGAATTCAACATAACCATTTTGACTATTGTTAGAAGCTGTTAAAGTGTTTGTGCTCATACATGCTGAAAAAAGTGCCAAAACCTGTCAGGTCTCTTGACAAAGAAGTTTATCAATTTAATCAAGTGTGCTGAAGATGGTATTCTCGACCTAAACAATGCTGCTGAAACCTTGGAGGTATCACATTGCTGAATGCATGTTGGAATTTATTTAATAGCATGTTACACTTATTAAAAGCTTTTCTATTTTCTTTTTGGAAGCAGGTACAGAAGCGACGGATATATGACATAACAAATGTTTTGGAAGGAATTGGTCTCATTGAAAAGAAGTTCAAAAACAGAATCCGTTGGAAGTAATAAAAACAGCAGATACCATGAAAATCCATATACTCTATTCTTTATATACATTTGCTAAGCATTTGAAGAGCATACTTATCTCAGACTGGTTGGATGGTTAAACAGGGGGGCTGATGCCTTAACCCCAGGTGATGCAGAAGCTGATGCCTCTTCGTTACAGGTACATGGAGGAGGATATCACTTTTTGGCTCTAGAAACTCCACTAACTTTTTGTTTCCCTTTTTCATTTGATTCTTTTCTCTGAAATCTGCAGATATTGTAACAGAATAATTTTCTGTTACTAGATAACCCCCTATTTTGCTGTCCATGTTTATTGGCACTTTTCAAATTAGATGACAAATGTAGGGAGATGATATTTTATGTTCTGGTTCTAATGTCGCAGGCAGAAATTTCTAAGCTTTCTGTTGAAGAGCATAGACTAGATGATCTGATAAGGTAACATGTTTCATCTTTCATTAGAGGTGTTTCATTGATGTCCACAATCTGTTGGATGACAGTGCTGATACTCTCAAACTATTGCAGACAATTGCAGGAAAGATTGAGAGGTTTGGGTGAAGATGAGAACAATCAAAAGTAAACTCTTCTACTCCCGAGCAACAATGACTTGATAAATGTAAATTTTTTTCTTCTCACTATATCTCTTTTTTGTTTTCTGGCCCCAACAATAAACAGGTGGCTTTTTGTAACTGAGGAAGACATCAAGTGCCTGCCCTGTTTTCAAGTGAGTGTTTTGTGTGTTGTACCATGCTAAGATCCATGAAATGCAATCTTTTTATGAAAACTGATCTGATGATTCTTTTTTGGCCCTTTCCACTTGTCTTTCTAATGTCATTAATGCCAGAATGAAACTCTCATAGCAATTAAAGCTCCCCATGGAACTACCATGGAAGTCCCTGATCCCAATGAAGTAAGTGGAGAAGAAAGATGGTAAAAGGACAGAAGGTAATTGGTTTGTTCTTACAGTTCATGTTCCTGATGTTTAAGTGGAATCGCTTTTTCTACATCAGGCTGTTGACTATCCACAAAGAAGATACAGAATAATCCTAAGAAGCACAATGGGCCCTATAGATGTCTACCTTGTGAGGTGCGTTGACATTGTCTATAGTGGTAAATTATCAACTTAAAGCATGTTTCTGGCCCCCAAAGCAACTAGTTGACCAGATGATCCTTGATACTTGCATGCTGTGACATTCATTCCATTCCACTCCTTTCATTGGATAACTTTCCTCTCCTGCTTTCCAGTCAATTTGAAAAGAACTTTGAGGAGATGAATGGTGTTGAGCCATCTTCTAGCTTCCTTCATACTCCATGTTCAAATTCCAAGGAAAATCCAACAGATGTGGTTGCTGCAGAAGCAATTCGTAAGGAATGTCAGGCACAACAAGCTAATTACATGCTGTCTGATCTTGATGCTTCACAGGAATTTGTTGGGGGAATGAAGAAGATTGTTCCCTCAGATATGGATGTAAGTAATATTATTCTACATTTTTATGTCCATTAGTTTACAGTACCCATAACATTGATGCCCCGTAATTTATGTGGAATATTCAACATGGATATGGCACTTATTAGTTCACATAATTTCCAGCATGGAACTGGCTTGCATGGGCTTTGTGCTTGAGCCACTGGTTTCAAACTTGGTTTATCCTGCATGTTTTAATCAATTCAAATATTCATTCACTTTCCTTTTGAAATTTATTTAGAGCTTCTAGGTGTCAAATTTTGAGTATCTATTTTATCTTGTTCATTCTTTGAATTTAAATGTCACCTGAATTAAAATCTGTCTGCTAATAAGTACCGACTCCAAATTGTCTTTTGGCCTGTCTAAAGGAAATAGGAAGGGTTGTATATTTGTAGAAACAAGACCAGGGTACATTGTTCAATTTAGGAGTAGAACTGATCTTATTTGGATTGGATGGCTATAACCTGCAAATGCAATTAAAGGTTTCTAAATAGTGGATTTCTTGTTGCTATTGCAGAATGATGCAGATTACTGGTTTCTTTCTGATGCTGATTTTAGCATTACAGATATGTGGAAGACTGATTGTATCCTCTCATGAATTATTTGCTCTTTTCTACTTTGGTCCCTCCGAAATGTAAGAACCAAATGCTGAGTCCTTGACTTGTTTTAGCTAACACCGAATGGAATGGGATGAATGCCTTTCCTGGTGACTTTGAAATTAACGATGCCCACACTACTAGACCTCAACCTCCATCTGAGATTTCTCAAGCCCCACCCGGTGTTGTAAGCTCGACTCAGAGATGAATAGCTATTCGCTGCCCAAGCTAAACCAAGAAAGTTAGTTCCATGCCAACCAGCAGGCCTCCTTGATCTGTCATTCACTGCTTACAAAATTTCAACAGGTTGCTTCGTGAGGAAGCATTGGGAATAATTTTGCGGAGCTTGGGGTTATTGCTTTAGGGCAGTCACATTTTAGGACCCCTAAAGCTCTATTCAAATAATTTTCAAGGGAAATAGGTAGAAAAACAGAATTCTGGACGGCATGTGGGATGTTCAAGGTCAATTGTCCATATCACAGTGGGATGGTATAAGGGCATACACGACCAACAAAAAATCTACCTGTGTTACATGGCATAAGCGCATATGCCATGGCATGACCAAGAGATGTGTTTGGCTGTCGGGGGGACTTGGAGGCAACAGTTTTAAACTGCCGCGACAAAGCGTGCCCCCAAGAATGGTGCATGGTTTAATCTTGGGAAACATGCAACAGCATTGCCATCACCGAAATTTTATTTAGCTGTAACAGTCAATAGTGGGCTTGTATTCAATAATACATTCTTCATATACCGCCATGCAGTGGAACCCGACCAACTGCACTGTTTTTGGTTTAATTCTAAGTTTCTTATTGGTTTTTTTTTAGGGGGGTTGGGTTTTTGCACCTGTGCTGTGTTTTCAGACAAATGGTTGTTTGACATTAGGCTCCATGATCGAGTTTTGCGATGTGCCCTCCCCGCACTCAGTCGGCAGTGATTACAAGCCCCTATCACCACTTTCATTTATGGGCCAAACAGGTATTGCGAATAGCTAAAGAGTGGGATTTCAATACGTTGATCGAAGTTGTCGGCAATCTATCAACTCGTGCCCCTATTGGATTCTATCAGTGGCGGGATACGGTTGTGAGATCTAAATATTCATAAATGCCCACAGGAATGCAAATATTTTTTATTTGTGCCTATTGCCTTTCTGGCTGGAGGAAATCCCGAAATACAAAGAATTTTTTTTTTTCGAAAAATCAAAAGCAGCAATTAAAGCGGATACTATCTTTGATTATTTCTTTTATCTGCATCCTTACAATTTTGTGGTGTCTAAAACGTTATTATTATCATTATTATAAACAAACAGTAATAGCTTTGTCCAAGAAGGAATGACGAGATTTATTAGCGTAATCTAGCATGGGGGCACACGAACTTGCTTCACCGAAATTGCCATCGATGTATGAGTCTCAATCAGAGATTACACAAGAAAATGACGGTGCATTAGAATCCAAAGCGACAAATTATACTCAAGGGAAGGAGACACGAACTAAAAGCAACCGCAACGTGGGAAAACCCAGCTAGGTCGCTAAAACTGCGATTAACTCTAAAATTTGTCTTGTGCAATCCTTATTTTGATCAGAGACGATCTAGCCGTTGTGCATCTACGTTGATAGGTCTTTCTTAATCTTACTTATTTTGAATTAAGTTGGTCAATTCAAATCCAAATGCTTATGATGATGACGGGATTAGGTGGTAGTAAGACGGACAGAATTCCATATTGATGCATACGGCACACGGTTAATGAATGTCTTATAATTATTAAGGAAGTTGTTAAGAATTTGAGCTTTTAAATTCATCATCTCAAACTCGGAGTCATAGCAACAGAAAGAAAGAAATTTATTTATGAAATAAAAATTCCGATATATAAATAACGAACATTCTCTCTGTTTTTTTTTTTCCCGCTCGCTCTTTATTAGAATTTGGTCATCTCTCTTATTTGAAACATTTATAAGTTGATGTGTTAAACATATTAAAAGTAACTAAAAAAAGTTGTTGATAAAATATAACAAAAATGGACAACAAATAATAGGAAGAGAGAGAGAGAGAGAGAGAGAGAGAGAGAGAGAAGAAGTGCACACCCTTTACAAATAATCAATTTTTAGGCGAAATATGGATGGATATGGACCACAACAATTGTTTTTGTCATTTTCGTACGCGAAAACCATAGACAATCACAAATTGCAGACAAATGTGAGAAGGGCTAAACTTAATTCCAACGTGCATAAATGATTATTATTATTATTATCATCATCGTAATTTTGAAAAATCACAGGTGATTAATTGGATGGAGCTCCAAAAGAAAGAAAGAAAGAAAACTATTTAATGTGTGCAGAATACGACAATATAAGAAAAGCACGAGGGCGCGTCAGAAAGTCTACCCCAGAAAGAGGCCACAGGTGGAATGGACACCGCAGAGAAACTTTTGCAAACCTTGAGAAATTCCACCCAATTGAGCAAGCAGCCAACACTCACATACCCCACCACCGGCCAAAACAAGGCCTCCACCTCGGCACCCCCGAAGAGAAAAAATGCGCAACTCCTCCCCCTTTCTCGATTTATGATCCTCCAATGGCCCAAAATCCAATCCAACCCCAAAAAGTCCCAAGCTTTTGCTCTCTCTCTCTCTCTCCCTCTCTCTCTCTCTCTCTCTCTCGTATAATCTCATTTGGGTTTCAGTTTTTGGACATAGAACTTGAGAGGATTCACCAATCATGGATAAAACAGAGCCGCCACAGCAGCAGCCGCCGCCAAGCCGTGGGTTGCCACCAAAATCAGTCGCCGCTCTTCCGCCAGCCAAAGGCACTCAAACCTCCAGCCTCCCTACGCAACACCCAAGCCGCACTTCCAGTTCCACCACTCTACCTTCGCAACTCGACCTGGACCTCGTCTCTATCGAGTCTTCCCCGTCCTTGGCGTACACCTCTTTCAAGGACCTCCTCCCTTCTGCCGCCGCCAATTCCCCCACCTCCGCCTACCGCCGCGAGGTTCAATTCGCAACCGTCTCGGGAAGCAGGAGGCGTCCTCGTCGTCGAATTGTGCAGCCACCAATATCCTTCATCGCCTCTGGCTCCACATCTCTTGGCGAAATCCCTTCGGTGCTTGTATCCTATTCGTGAACAGACAAGTCATCCCGATTATTACCCGAGCCATTGATCGGATCCTCCAGAGCATTCGGGTTTAAATCATCCCATGCAAATCCCCTCAACACTCCTCCCTCACGCCCCCACCCCCGCCCGTGTCCGTACTTTTGCGATGGACGGAATCACAATAAATAGTCAACATCACTTCCACCCTTTCTGCACTCATAGACTTGTATCCTTCCCTTCCCCTGCAACGATATTCTCTGCATCTGCAGCAAAACAATTGTAAATTTCTAATATTGCAATGAGATGCAACAAATATTCGCAGAAACATGTTAAGGCTTGCATGTCCTTTCCTGACAGTGTCTTTTTCTTCCCGTTGTAAGAAATTTATCCATCTGCAGCAATGCAAGGTTTATTCAATCTTTTGTCACTATCATAATTATTTATCTTGTATGTCCCGATTGTTGTAAATTTTCTTTTATTACTTTCAAATTAAAATATTTTCATCGAAAATTATTTTTTAACTGTTTAATGATTATATTTTTTTTTTAAAAAAAAAAAGCTAAATCGAACTAAAATTTTTGATAAATTAAATATCAAGAAAAAACATTCAGTTCAGTTTAAATCTTGAGATTTAGCCTTGATAAATAGTTGCGCGTATTTTTTTCAGATGAACCCCAGGCTCGTGGCTGGGTCTGGGAATGCGTCCCTGGACTTGTGCATACACAAATCTGACCATCTTTATTGAGAGACGCAAACCGCTACTAAACTAGTAGAAAACTAAGTTAATTACGATCGGTTTGATTTTAATTATGATTAATATTTGTTATTTATTAAAAGACGTGTCACTTAACTTGCCGTTAATCAAACTAATGGTCAACTGAATTAAAAGAGTTAAAATTTAATAACGGAAGACTTGACAACTAATCAACGTTGCTAGTCCGGTCTAGGTCGCTTTTTTGATTATCCAATGAAAGTGGGCACAAAAAGTGACAGCGCCTTTTTGTCTGTAATTGCAGACTTGGAGGAGTTGGAGCAGCCGCTGGTGAGCCCCACCGGTGACCCACCCTTGCTCACTGACAAAACGGGGCCGGGCAGAGGCACGGGGAAAGAGAGGAGAAGCCAACGGCTGTCCTAAGCTCCATATAATCTCGTCCGTGCGTTTTTGTGTTTTTCAAACCTTTGGCTTTTAGGAGGTTCTGAAACGACGGTCATTCCATGGACGAAGCACAGCATCAGCCGCCGCCGTCAACGCCAGTACTCCGCCGCAGAAACTCCATCCCCACATCAATAGTGATACCCAATAATCTCACTCTCTCGTCCAAACCTCTCCACACCTCCAGCCTCCCTCCACCGCACCCAATCGACGTCGCAACATCCCCACCGCCGTCGCTCGACTTCGACCTGGTCTCCCTCAAGTCCTCCTTGTCTTACACCTCCCTCAAGGACCTCCTCCCTTCTCCTGCTGTCAATTCTCCCACGTCCTCCGCCGCCGCCGCCGTTTCCTCCACGTCTGCCCGCGAGATCTCCATCCGCAATCGCCTCCTGAAGCAGGCGGCCTGGGCCTACCTCCAGCCCATGTCCTCGTCTCCCAACTCCTCCGGAACGAACTTACTCCAACGCATCTGGCTACGATTCTCTGCTCGCAATCCCATCTGTGCTTGTGTTCGGTTCGTCAGCCGTGTTATCATCCCAAGTATTGCCGGAGCCATTGATCGGATCCTTTGTGCCATTCGGGTCCACATGCGTAGATAGCAACAAACATTTTCCAATATCTACTGGGTTTCTTTTCCTCTCTCATTTCGTAAAAACAAACGAATCATAAGAATTGTACAAGTGAAAAGAAAGAAAGAAAAAAAAAAAAGAAAAAGAATGAACGAAATTCAATTTCTAGTTCGAGAGAAGAATTAAGGTTTTTTTTTTCTCCCTCCCTCTCTCTCTCTCTCTCTGTTTGTACAATCTGTTTCAATCTGGAGTCAGTTTTGGACTGGTTTTGGGCGGCGGAGCCTCATCCGAAACTGGTGGAGCTTCTCATTGTTGTCACCCCCTTCGTGGCCGACGTCTGCATCCATCGTCCGTACAGACTCAGTATGACCATTGAGGCGGACTTGTACGCGATTGGATTTAGGCGAATCCGACGAAAACTCGCGGTTGATGGTGCTGCCGGGCGTCAGCGGTGACCCCGTCTCGCTACTGTTTCCATTCTTGAACGATGAAGGCAAATCTTTCGGCGCTGGCGGTTCGCTGGGTTCAACATGGTCATTAGCCCCCTGCAGAGTTGATCAGATTAACATTCAGTACCAATTGATCAAAGGTTAGTGCTGTCCTTTGTATACATAGTTGTTTTTTTTTTCAATGTTATGAACATGTATTGAACAGATCCAATTAAATTTCCAATGTCGAATTTCAAGCATTTTTTGATGTTCAATGGCACAATCTACATCTGCCCTTTTTATGTGATCGTTCATTGGTGCCACTTTCGTTATTTTCGTGGAAGCTTTTGCGAGCATGGAAATTATCACCTCCTTGTGACAGAAGTGGCCAAAGCAGGTTAAAAAAAGTAGAGGGCTAAGGAAAGTAATGAGTGAAATTCATTAGAACAGAGGTCGGAGGCAATTCAAACAGAAACCATGGTTTATTTGTGTGTGTTAAGCAAGAACCAATGTTTCCTTGTTTAATTGACAAAGTTGTTGCTTGCAGATGTGAAAGTTGTTTGTTTTGGGCTCTTTTTATTCTGTCTTCTTGCTTGCCGGTTAGACAATGGAATCTGTTTAGTTAGTCTGCGGACCCCCTGGCCGATTTTTAACAGACCCACTTAATCTATCAACTGCTTCAGGAAAAATAAATAAAGGAAAAGAAAACAAAAACCTACCTCACTGCCACCGTTCTTAAGCTTTCCAGATTGAGCCGCCAAATATTCAAGAACTTGAAAGAATGTACTCTGCCCCAATTTTGTGCAGTTTTGCCAATAGTAGATGGCCAAGTCCCAAGTTCTAGCCCTCCACTCCAGCAACTTCCTGTCGATTTCGGTTTCGTGCTTGGCCATGAAAGGTCTCAACAACTCCTCGTAGATATAACCTGTCCCCTGCACTCAACAAAAGTTTCATTGTTACCATCGTGAAAAAATTTGATGAATTGGAAATTCCAACTTCCTGATCACTTGTTTGTACCTTGGTCTTTGGATGCCACAAGTAGATAACAAATGCCAGCTTCAGCTCACCATACATTGGCACCCTTCACCACAGAGTGGATGTAGGATCAGTATTAAGTTAAAAAAAATATAAAATTGCAGGGTAATGTTTGTAATTTCACCGAGCTGTGCTTACCATGAAACAAATGTATCCCCTATTCTCTCACAAACTGTAAGCAGCGCCACAATGATCCTGCACAACCCATGAGAATTACAAAATAAATGTTAAATGAATAGAAAACCCGAATCCTTCTTGGGACCTTTCACAGAGTTATACCCAAACTTCACATTCCTTCTTGAATAGGACAACGATTGATAGAAAGAATTCCATGATGAACACATGACTAGAATGTCCAATTTAAAGGGTTTTCATTCTCATCCATTTCTGTCCATTTTTCTCCTTTGTTTATTTGACTGAACGACAGAAAAGGCTAAATCTCTAGTGGAATTCGTTGAACGATCTCTAATAGCCTCAATGGTTTCTAAATGGTTAAAATTTATGTTAGCATCAATCATTTTCCTTTAAGTTATTGACCAACTGCATTCTGAGTCCCCGTCTTACGAACTGGCAACGTTAACGGAACGCATCGTTGGCTAGCATTGACTTACATAAACATTTTTAAAAAATTAATTGTTTTCCAATATGTAGATATAACTATTCAAGCGCCCTCTTAATGAATAAGAAAACTGCCTGCTTAAATAGAGAAGAGGGCTTACCAATATTGACACCAAAATCTGAGTTCTTCAATTTCTATCCTGTTTTTCTCCACTGATTTGAAGCATTCAAATGCCGGGTATGCATACCCAAAAAGCAACCTGGAAACCCAAATGACAATAATCGATACATCTTCGTCCGAGAAAGGTCAATCATTAACACAACGACGATTGAAATCAAATTGAAAAAAAAAAAGGAAAAAGCATTGATGCATGGCATACACAAGACATCTGCTAATGAAATCTCCTAACATCCTTAATCTCTACGAAGATGTATCCACCAAAAATTCCTGCAATAACAAGAAAGTTTCCTTCGTTCAATCACTTGACCACCCAAAACCATCAACCAAAGAAATCCCTCTAAACAATATATTAAAGGTTACGAAAAAAAAAAAAGAAGAAAGAAGGAGTAAAACTTGGGCTTTCAGAGGAAAAGAGAAGGGAAGAAAAGAATTTTGGACCTGTTGCAAGGCAAATACTGCAGTAGAAATGAACCTGGAATGATCTTCTATAGAAAGATCAAGAATTGCAAGGAGGCTTATGCTTCAAGATTAATCTAAACACACTCGCGGATGACAAAAGAAAAAACCAAGAAACAAATGAAGAGGATCAAGAATTCAAGAAGATGTATAATACACAGTTTTGTGAGATTCTTTGGAAAAGAAATGGGGTTTTTTATTTGGGGGAAGCGGGGGGTCTCAGAGAGTCTGCGGATAGAGATGATGGACAATATATCCGCAGAAGCTTGAAACCAAAGGGACAGGAGGAAACGTTCTCAATTCTCAAATGAGAAAATGCATATACTAATAACACTGTTATATACATATACATACATACATACATATATATAGATAGATAGTCGTGCCCGTTTGCTATTTTTTATATTGCAGGAAGAGAAACAGATATTAGAGGCTATGGATAAAGAAAGAAAAATAAAAAGGAAAAAGATAAAAAGAAAAAAAAAAAAGAAAAGAAGAAATAGATAGGGTTGAGGAGGGAAAGTAGGGCGATTTCTTGCCACGTACGCTTTCTCCAGTAATTTTTAAACCCAAGGCAGCGTAGAGAGAGACAGGGAGAGGGAGAGAGAGAATGGAGGAGAGGGAAGGAGATTCGTTGGGTCTCATCTATCGGATTATTGGCAGTTAAAAAAGGAGTCGCAGTTTCAAGGGCGTTTTTGACAATTCGTGGGCACTCAAAAACTTGGAGGCAGTTATGGTAGAAGGTTTAGAATTAAGCGGGGAGGAGACTTCTTGCTATTTTTATTTTTCGCCCCAAAGTTATTTATTATTATTATTATCATTGCTGTTATCGTCGGTGTTTTAGTTAGCCATTTGCTTTTTCAAGTTCGTTCGTTGCGTTCCTGAGGATAATTAGTGATGGGTTTTCGTTATTCTCTGAAAAAAAAAAATAAAAAAAAAAACCGCCTCCAAGACCTAATTTATCTGCAAATTCAAATAAAAAACTTCATTATCTGTTTCTTCGAATACCCATATCTTAGCTTGGCTTGTAGATAAATTTTGTATATTGTTCAAACTTCAGACAGGCAATTTGCCAGGGTTTATTATTGACTTCACGGGGGAGGACGGTGGGATGCCTGATATTTCGAAGTCTGGCGGTGATTTATGGATGGTAGTTGAGTCGTGGATTAAACGGCAACTTTACCCAAAGTTTTAAATCTCAGGTGCTGGCTGCTTTATGGCTTTTTTGAGAGTGAAACTAAAACTAGTTGATGCATATTGTCTTCTACTAAAAATTGAGGTTGCCCAGTGTGAAGCATCTAATTGGCTAGTAATTACAAATTATCAAATATCATAAAATCATAAATGGACCCAGATAAAAAGTATCGCGTTAAAATTCACACTTTTTTTTTTTTTTTGAAGTCGTAAGAAATTAATGTTTTCAATGAACATTCTGAATTTAGGAAAATGCAATTGAATTAAGGGATTCAAATCTATACTATTGACATTATTCCGCAATGGAAGACATTGCAAACAACTGCCAGTAGTTTTTCTTGAAGGTTGTGATTTGGGTTTTCCTTGGTTTAGTGCTTTAGATCATATGGTCCAATCTCGCAAGACCTTGCTGGTTTTTTCGTCATAAAATAACAGATGAATTTTAGGACTTGGTCAAGGTGAAAGACCCTGTGGCTCGAACTTGCCCGTCAATGGCCAAAACTCTACGCTTCTCGGTGGGTGGGACCTCATCGTCACTATGTTTTCTTTTTCTTTTCTTTTTTTTTTTTTTTTGAGAAACTTCAATCTAGTTAGTTGCAAGCCATTAATAATTGATGGAAATTCGTGGCATTCATGTACCCGAAATTGAATTCCTTGCAAACAATTAATTTGTCCACATAAGTAATTGAAACGAAGTTTGCCCGGGAATTGGGAATCGACTTCTCGTCCAGTTATGTTTGTCAAGACATAAAGTCATGATTCTGGTCGGCCCATTTTATAACTGGCCTGGAACCAAAGTGGGTCACTAGGGCCCATAAATGAGTCCAAATCACAATTTTTGAAAACTGCCGAAGACTA
Organism: Ceriops zippeliana; assembly: GCA_037897445.1. Classification (NCBI taxonomy): domain Eukaryota; kingdom Viridiplantae; phylum Streptophyta; class Magnoliopsida; order Malpighiales; family Rhizophoraceae; genus Ceriops; species Ceriops zippeliana. The sequence continues at coordinate 5,533,831 of JBAPLH010000014.1, read as the reverse complement.
GACGTGCTTGTTGAACCGTGAACGCGACTACGGGTCCCACCACCGGGTCCGGGACTTTCTCAAACTAACTAAATACGGGATTCAATCAAAAGAGAATCCATGACTAAGAGCTTTTAATTAAAATAAATAAACAAATAAATAAATAATATATATTATGTATTTATTTATTGGACGAGAATAAGAAAGAAATGATAATTTCGCGAATTTTTCCCACCGGCGCCGCGCTTCTCCATCCATTGCAGTGGTTGCGGGTAATTTTTGTCTACGACTTTGCATGAGTTTGACTTTTGACCAAACAAGTAGCAACGTCTCTATTTCGAGGGCTTTGATACTAACAAAGGTTTGTGAAAGGATTATGTAGAGGGAGGGGGTCTTCCAGTGTATAAGGAGGAGGAGGAGGAGGACGACGACGACGCAGCGCGATATGAGTCGGCAATCTTTGCTTCCACAATTCAAATGCCGCCCCGTCAATTCTCGCTTCTGCAATGTCTCCAGGTGCTACAGAAATTGAATTTTAAATTCATTTATTTATTTTGGCCTTTTTTGTTTTCTCTCTTGTGAAATGTTTTCCGGTAATCTTGTTTGCATTTTGCGATTTTAATGTCGGCTTTCAGTTGCACAACCGAATTGCTAGAGATCGCCGCTGATGATCCCAAGCTTCATGTTGTCTTCATCCCTGGAAATCCTGGTCCTCCCGTCTCTCTCTCTCTCTCACACACACGGAGTTCTGCATGATTCAATTGAGATAATTGATTGTGAGGCATTGAGTAATGGCATTCACAGGAGTAGTAGCATTCTACAAGGACTTTCTGCAATCTCTTTATGAGCTGCTTGATGGAATTGCGACTATTACGGGTATAAATTGCCTAGTTCAACTTTCTTTTTATTTTTCTTTTTTTCTTGAATTTTTTTTTTTTTTTGTTCTATACGGTATATATAAATATAACTGAATTTTTGCTTACATGCTTCCATCTGATTCGGTTCCTTCACAGCCATTGCTCACATATCTCACACCAAAAAGGTACTAATGTTGAGGTGCTTGGTGGTGATTTTTCTTTTGGATGATCATATAAATGTATGTATGTATGTATGTATGTATGTAGGAGAGAAAAGATTTATGAAGCTGCCTCCAATTTAATTGGGATTAACGCATCGTTGTTGTTGTAGGATTGGGACCGTGGAAGGTTGTTCTCATTGCAAGAACAGATTGATCATAAGGTAGGTTTCTTGCTTGGTTAAATGGACTTAAATTTCAATGTCTAGGTGAGTTTTCTTCTCTGATTCGGTCTTATGCTCAATATCAGGCGTTGAATGTTTGCAGGTGGACTTCATCAGACAGGAACTGTGGAATACTGAGGTTCCTCTAGTACTGGTAGGCTTATCATTTTTTAATTATTGGTTCTATATTTTTCATGTCATGCCTACCTTATGTAGTGATAATGTTATCCCCTTGAAGGTTGGGCACTCCATTGGTTCATATATAACTATTGAAACACTAAGGAGGACCCAGGAGAAGGTGGTGACTCTTGCATAAACCTTGTGATTTCTGTATCTGTTGCATGCATTTGATCTCAAGCAAGCTGCCCACCGACATTTGTTTCTGGCTTTGTAGGTGATGTATTGTGTAGCATTGTATCCGTTTAATGTTAAACCCACAATCCAAGTGGCAGCCTATTATTGGGAAGATTGCAGAGTAAAGCACTACACCTCTTTCCTTATGAGTATAGGGTCCCCATTTTGTGCCAGAGTGTACTGTTCAAATGAGGCCCATAGCCAATGGTTTGTTCAACTCTAGTCATTGGGTTGTCTGAACGTACCGTACGGTTAGATGATCCGATGGTTAGAGGCCCCAATTCCAGGGGACACTCGTGTGTACATAATCATTTCCATAATCATATTACTTGTTCCCTCTTGGTTATACTTCTATATTCTTTAGAGTACATTTGGTTAATTGTTTTTCTTGTAATGATCTCTTTTTTCAGCAAAATTCATGCCCTCAATTTTCTTCCAGTTGATAAATATTTCCTGGGTTTTGGCCTATGGATATCCGTGTTGATATGTGTTAATATACCCTCAAAATTTTCTATTCTAGTAAGGAATGATTTGATTTGCTTACATATCTTCTGGGTCTGATTGTTTTGTCAATTGGTTTTTTCCAAAGTGACAATATTTATGTAATGCTCCTAGATTTTTGAATTTTGCCAAAACTCAAGAATATATAGATTTGTGACTCTAGAAATTTTGTGATTCCAGGTCTTCAATTCTGTCTGCTATAGTTAGTTTCACTGTGGCATTTTTGGGGTTGCTCCCAAAGTGGACTTCCAGGTTGCTTGTGTTAAATTCTATAGGAAGATCATGGTCTGGCACTGCTGTTGAGGCTGCTTGCAGTCAGCTGATGAAGGCATGGTCTTGTGTCCTGGGCCACATCAAACAGTTGATTTCTTGTAGCAAGCATATTTAAACAGTGGTCTAAATTGAAGGAAAAAGACATCAGCTTTTTGCATAATTAATCTACATGCAAATTTGGTTGCAATTATTGAAGAGGACTTTCCATACAATGTTCCAGTGGATCTATATTGCATAATTAATGCTAAGTTAGTTATTGTGTCTACAAAAAAATCAACCTTCTGATTTACTCATTTTTTGCCTATTACAGTACCACATTTTCCGGAATGTACTGTTTTTGGCAATGACAGAATTCAAAAAGGTAATCTCCTTGCCTAGAAGATTGGCATCTTCAAACATCCAATTATTGGCTTTTTAGTTTTTGATACTTGCATGTTAAAACAGCACATTGCTCATTCTCGCTGATCATGTAAATTTATCTGAAACCTCTAAGATTACCAAACCCATCAAATAAAACTATTAACAGATTAGAAGTTGATTTCTCTGTTTGGTATTGATGCTAATCTTTTGAGGTCCACAAAGAAGTGCAACTATTCCTCATGTTGGTTTTCCAATGATAGCTTTCAGAGACACCAGATTGGGCATTTATGAGGGAAAACCGGGAGAAGATCACATTTTTATTTGGAGATGATGACCATTGGGGTCCACTAGAAATGTTTGAAGAGGTAAGTGGTGGAATTGTAATTTGGTTTTTGTGAATTATTGCAATTGCTGTTTGGTGCAAGAAATACCTTGGCCTCGAACATCTGTTGTCATGTATCCAATGTCTAGCTAAGCATGTAGGATATTGACCTATCTTTTAAGCCCATATCTAATTCTCACCATTAACCCTGCAATCTGCACATTTGAAAATTTTTCAATGTGCGTCACCTGTGAATATGTTTTGCAGATTAATAATTGCGAGCATCTGACCACACCAAATGTGAAACAGTGACCTGGACATCTTACCAATAGTTCCAGACTGTAAGAAACCTTTAGGTGGTGTACAAAATCAGAATTGTTTTAGTAGATCCGTTCCAATAAAATGGGCACAAACCCATGCTAAAAAACTTTTACGCTGAATGTGATATGATTTACTATCATGGTATCTGAATAGGCATGTCAAGTTTTATTGGCTAGTGTCAACAGCAATGTGTCTGAGTCTACCCAGCAATGTGTCTTACGGAAAAGGATAAAAGTTTTCAGTTGTCAAGCCAAATTTATGTGTCCTCTACAAATATCGTACATCATCCTTGTGGACATTCTACATAGTGTGAATAATATGGCCAAACAATAGAAGCCCTTGTACATTCACCTAGGTAGTGATGATTAATGTGAAGATGCATTTTTGGTGGCAGTAATGTTCAGTATCATATGTGAGCAATGAGATACTGAATAGTTAACTAATTAAGGGTACATGGTAATTGATTTTGTTCCTTTGAGTAGGCATACTTAAGGAAAACTCTAATAGAAAAGAAATGAGTGATCAATTTTAGGTTTCAGTTTCATAGAAGCAGGCAAGTTTTGAGTATTGCTTGTGATAGTGAAATTTTTCTACAATACCATGCAGTGAAATGTTTTGGTTCAGCTTGATTGGCTATTATTTATTTCATATACATTGTTCCGTGATGCTTCACCTTGTATGAGGCCCTGGAATGCGGTTGATGCCTGCATGACTTTTCGAGTTTCATGCATGCAGATTAAGAAGCAGGTCCCAGGTGTTGTTCTGTCAATTGAAAGGGAAGGCCATACTCATAACTTCTCTTGTACTGAAGCTGGCTCATTATGGATTGCTCGGCATGTAGCTACCTTGATAAAAGCTCATATATCAAGTCCAAAGTAGTAAGGTCAGTGTCCCTTCAGCTATACTTTTAATTATGGGGGACTAGAGGATGGAACATGTTAACTGGTCCTGTTCTTAGGAAAATATGATATAAAAACATTTTTCAAGCATTGGTCTTTTTACCTGTATTTAAAAGATGGTTTTTCTTTTTTCAATACAAACAGAAAAGTCATCCATCTTTACTTGACAAACTAACATAGTTTCTGGTTAGCCCAATGACCCGTTAGCATCTGGCATGTTGATTATCCTTTTATCTGGTGACCAAAAAATGCATCGGTACTACAAATCACATTTATCACGTCTATGCCCAAACTTAGTAAATAGGTCATGCTGACGAGCACAGAACCGGAGCATATGTGCAATTATCTGGATGCATTGGTCCCTGTATGGTGCCAGCAATTAGATGAAGTTTCAACGCCCCCCCCCCCCCCCCCCCCCCAACCTATTTAGGTCCCCGTTACAAGCCCTTAAGATGCTAATCCAAGGTCCAATCTTCAAGCCATTAGATGTTAACTTATTAGGTACTAAGTTACCTCCATCATACTCTTTGCCCTTCACCTTTAGATTTTAAATTTTATCACTGATAAGTGAACAGATGATGTGCGTGCAATTTTAACCTGTTGTGACAAATAGTTATTATTTATATTTAGTGAGTGCATTGATTGCTTTACACAGCTTGCTGGTTTTACTTCTGCATTGCCTATGTCTTTATAAAATCGGCAACTCAGTGTTCCCATAGATGCACATGCTTTGCTTACAAGTACCAAAAAGAGTTGAACTGTTCCACAAGCAGCAACGTTTATTTGATTGTGCTGGCTAGCTGCTAGAAATGCATTTCTCTTACAATGACTCCTAGACTCTTTTTATTCTTGTGTTTTATTGGATGCTATGTATGCCGTTGGCTGTCACTGTTTCAGTAGTTTGGATGACCAGTCATTAATTAAGGACACACTTGGTAGCTTAACCATGAGGTAGTTAGTTGTCATGCACTGTAGTTATTTCACCCTTATTATGCCTGATCATTATCATTGTGGGTAGGGTTGTATGTAGTTCAATAATATGGATGCAAGACAACGAGGAACTGATGCATCAGAATAATGCTTGTTGTTTTTGGTGGAAAAGGATCTTGGTGTGAGCCAAAATGAAAAACATTGACAGTTTGGATAGCTGTCTTTTGCCCTCATTCCTAGTATCAACCTGGCACGTATAATACTAAATAAAATTATGTTGACTAGTATAATGTTGTTGAGTGATGGCAATAATGTAGCTGCACGAGGGAATCATTCATCTAGTGGCATGGTTATTGGTAAGTGAAAAATCAGCTGTCAAGAACTACTCAGGATTAGCCCATTAGTAAGGAAGAACTTGAGATTGTATCAATCGGTACATTTTATTTTTCAAGTGAGAGCTGCCGTGACAAAGAGGATGCTAATAATTTGGAATTTGCCCGAAAGGGTTCTATGCCATTTAAAAAAAAAAAAAAAAGGGAAAGAAATTCAGGTGTCAGGAGATGGATTTACAGGTGACTCTTGATTTGTAGATCAGAAATTCATGTCTAGAATTAGTATCTTTAAATTCTAGCCTATAGTTTATATCCAAGTTTCAATTAAATAGTCATCAAAACAGACAAGAAAATGTGCAAAAGGAATGACAGTTGCAGGATGCGCATGTTGGCTTCAATATTTTATGTTGCCGCCAGACTGAGGTTCATTCTATTTCTAAGTTCAAATAAATTCTTTCATAATTATTCTATTCAATGCCGGATATTTTACACGTTTTCCCGATCCATGCTGCTCCACTTTATTTTTTCTATTATATACTTTCTAGTTGCATTTTCCCAATCAAAATGTTGTCCATGCGCCACCTTCTGCTAACCAAATTATTCTCATATACGGAAGGACCAAAGGGTGTCATGTTAGTGTCATTGTGCAGAATGCTGTGCGTACATGTGGCCATCACCCTTTGCTACAGTAGCTTCGGGAGTTACAAGAAACGATATTTCCCGGTCCTAACCCGATTTCGAATATTGGTGCATTTGTCACAATTTCCAATGGGTAATCCGACCGGAGTCTTTTTATTTCTTGAAAGTTTTAGTTAGCATTTCTTTGACGACTCACTTCTGGGGCAACCGAGGAAGAAATTTTCCAGCACATGTGGAATGCTCTACTGTGGTCGAATTAGTGGATGGGATTGGGTGCCAAGCTGCACGTTGTTGATTAGTTTTTAGTGAATGATCAAACTAGACGTGTTTTTCTTAGAGAAATAAAGGTTTTTCCTTTTTTTTTAATTGGTTGTACGAAGGTAGGACAAACATGACATTGGATCTTGTTTTCATATATGATTCGAATCGGAGATCCTAAACGAAGTTGTTGCGTTATGATGGCATTGACAGTTTCAAAAGAGTTTAGTGCCGCTCATTCATATGGAAACAATCGAAATCCGTTTGGGTGGTGAATTAATTAAGTCATGTTACTATAAATTGTTCAACCAAATGTAAAATTCGTCTAGCGTGTGAGTTGTGCATATTTGAATTAAATAAAAGAAAAAGAAAAAAAGGAAAGTCCTTATTCTTATTGCTTGCTGTTTGTGAATTGTTGTGATATTCATTATGGAACAAATGCCACTCCAAAATAAACAACTATCTCAAATGTTTTGTCTGGAAAGCGTGGTTTTTGCGTTTGTCCAGATGTCAATTATATTTGCATTCCCTTTGTATTGATTGACCATTTTGTTGGTTGGTTTCCTGTTTTATAAGAGCATGCTCCCAAAATTAGAGAACAGAACAGTAAGTTTGGCACAGGGCCTATTTTGTAGTGTAGTATCTCTTCTCTTTTTAGCGAGTGAATTTGATTTTAATACGCATCATCGCTGCTTTCTTATAATTAATCAATACCATACTACGAAAGGAAAAAGTCGTTGTATGTCTCAATGTCTGTACATTTAGCATTGACACAACCCTTTTGCTAGATCTTTATTCAAATCATGGAACAGTACCTCTCTAGGGGTTAAAGTCTGAAAAATCAAAATATGATCGTGTGACCAACTCTCATCTCATTAGATGACAGTCTATTTATCAATGTATTAGAATATAGCCAGCATACACCCTCAGTAGTTACGTAAGCGGTGAAGATGCACCGTCAAGATTAATGCTTGTTATAGCTATAAACGAGGAACAATTAAAACAGTCATAATATCATGTGTGGACCCTCCTTAATATTAACTCACAAATCATGTTGGCGTAGGATTTATAGAGAGATTCGGCTCTCTGTCTCCACGCAGTCAAATGCCGCACTCCTCACATCATCACTTCGCTTACTCCCATTAGGCAATTTTCAAGTAAATCCCATCTCTCTCTCTCTCTCTCTCTGAGCGTAAGATCAACAATGTCCGCTAGTAAGAAGACGCACCTCCTGAGCAGAGTCTCGGTGGACGTAGGCTGCGGTAGCTGCAAGAGACCAAAGCTCTCCAATGTATTCCAGCCAAAGACAAAACATTACAAAGCCCCCACATACCAAAAATACAACAACAACAGTCTCTCCTACTACTATTCCTCTTCAACCTCGTCAAAGACCAATCCATCTCCCAACGCCTACGACACAGCCACCACATTCTCACCAGCCGCCGACACCCCACCAACAGGCCATTTGGGTTGGGACTGCAAGAAGAGCTCGAGGGCCGTACGGGGACGATTCGGCCGCGTGGGAGGCGAGAGCGTGGCCGTGGAGAAAGACTCCGACGACCCTTACTTGGACTTCAGGCGCTCAATGCTGCAAATGATACTGGAGAAAGAGATATACTCAAAGGATGATCTCAAAGAGCTGCTCAACTGCTTCTTGCAGCTCAACTCTCCGTACCATCATGGGAATATTGTTAGAGCTTTCACTGAGATCTGGAATGACGTCTTCTCTGCAAAGGGTCCTTCATCTGGATTTACTTCCTACGAGCCGCATTACTATGGCCGCCGGTCACGTGACTTCTAATTTCAATTAGCTTTCTGCCGCACGTGAACCTGTCTTTGATGTTGTTATATATATATGGTACTGGTGCATTTCCCTTGTAGAAGCAAAATTGTTTTTGCTTTTTCTTTCTTCTTTTTTTTTTCTTGTTTAATAAAACAATAATCTTTTCGCGTTGGTATAATCGTTGGTACAGCTCATAATTATATTATATTATTTTATATTAAGATGGGCGTCTAGGTGGACTTGGTCAAAATTTATTTGCAGAGGATCTTTGAAAGGGAGTGCTCCCGGGTGGGGAAAGATAGGCGGGAATTGCATTGGGATTTGAAATTTATTCGTTGTTGCAGAAGCCCTTAATGGGAACAGTTGGAGTGAATCGGATAGGGTGACAGATACAATCAAAGTTTCTTTTTGTTCTCTTGGCTAAAATGTCTCGACCACTTCACTTGACTTTGTGCAATGTTTAACGTTGCCATTTACTACTCTTATGGTCCCTCTCTCAGAGCCAGACATTACTCCCTGTGGCTCCAAAGCTTGACTATTACACAGGCATTCACATGTGATCATGAACTGGCTTGTCCTTTTCTAATAAATAAATAAGGGGTTAGAATTTCCTTAATGTAAGGGAATCAGAATTTCTTGATTTTATATATATATGAAAAAAAACCAATCCCATAAAACAAAAAATAACTGGCCTCCTTATAACTACGAAGCTCTGACTTCATGGCGAAACCCTTTCTAATATGACTTGGGTTTATATAAGTGATAGTGACTAGGCGTATAAAGTCGTTCAATGAATTCGCCTTTAATAGACATTACAAATTGCAATTTCTGGAGAAAGGTATACACATACTCTCCTATATTGAGGTTCTAAAATATGACCAACGGTCCAAGGGTCGCTCGGAGACACCAGAAAAAATAGAGGAAATAATGAATCGGGAGATCAGTGGTTTCGGATTTTTTTTTTTTTTTTTGTGTTTAGGACACATTCTAATGATTAAGAAATTTAATTTTTATTTTAAAATTCTTGATTTTTAATTATAAAAAATTGCATATATAAAATTTATAAAAATAAAGAGAGTTTTTTTTTTTTTAATTTAAAAGTTCACATGAAATTTTTTTTAATGGATAAAAGAAAAGAAAAAAAAGTTGTCTCACCCTTAATCTGCTTCCATCATTCCTTTTCTCTCAACCATACATAGACATGACCCTTTTTCCACTGCAAATTGCTTACAAGTAGTTGAAATAAATGAATTTGAATCTTATCTTTCATTTTTGGACGAAAATTCATTTAAGAAATGCTTTTATGTCACTAGTGCAGAGGTCAGTCACCATGCACATGCACCATGTACTTATTTATGTGCAAATAGTTTATATCTTTATTTGCTTAGTACTTTCCTTTAATATATTAAAAGAGCCATCAAGTGGTAGATTAAATCCTACAACTCGTAGGATTTGAAGTTGAGACACATCTCTCTTCTATAAATCTTTTCCCCTATTTTGAGACCTTTATGTTAGAAGCCTTTACCTCTTTTTCTATGGAATTGTCTCACAGCGTCTGCATTTGCTAGTATCACTAATTTGACTAGCAGCGAGTCGGCATAGTCTATGTCACGGGTTAATAGAAACGACAATGGGTCTTGTGATGTTGCGTTTTCACTTCTCTCAATGGAATTCATTGGGGTTTGACTAGCTGGAGACTGTACAATATGAATGATTAAGAGGGCACCTCTGCGGTCACAATTATTGTTGCACTGGTAAAATTCATCTCTACCACACCCATTTCATAAACATAGGTGTCTGAGTCGGATCAATTAAAGGATTTAAATGTGGCCCACTTTTAATGGTAGTCAAATCTAAGGGCCAAGCAGGGAATCTTTATACAAGCATGAAATGCATTGACAGTAAGAAGCAGATGATTAACCCTCTTTGTGATTGCAAAGGTAGGATATGTAAATATGTAACCAGTAATAACACAAGACAATCCAACTCAGCTCCTTAAAACCTTGTTAGGAAAAGGGAAAGAAGACTTGTGCCTGCTACAACAAGCAAGTGATGATGTACGTCATATAAATGTTTTTCGAGGCGGGGCTGCCGGGGGAAGTAGGGGTATCAATGGCTTTTGCAAATATGTTCCTTATCATTATCCTGTTCATGGACTTAAATTTTCAGTCCTCAGGTTGTGTCAAGCAGACATATGATGGTCTCCTATGCAAGTTTAGTGTTGCCTTTCCTTAGTGGGGGGCATCCCGTACAATATTCTATCAATATCTCCAAGCAATGGCTTTTTGACAAAGATCGGAAAATAGCCAAAAGGCTCAAAAATGAAACTTAAAAAGGCATGCACTTTCATTTGCTAGTTAGAGGTTTCAGGTTAGCACGAGTTCTTAGTAGGATTTGGCAGCAAACAATTGTGACTTTTAAGACTTGACAGGTACGGTTGTCTCAAATTGAGAATAGAATGTAAAGATGGGGAAACCCAATCGGCTATCCACAAAGAAGGGCAATGAACCTAATTGCTACAAGCTTGTTCTTTGATATGCTTGGATAAGGTGTCAGACAATAGCATTCTTGATGTTTCCATTGAAACACAATTAGTGCAGGGAAAAAGTGGTGTCCGAGTGATTGAAAGATTGTCTGAATAACAAGCAGCTATATTTTCCTTTTATTGACTAAGATTCAACTCTCAATGCTAAGACCAAAAGAAGTTTGTTTTTTTTTTTTGGCATGTGTGTGTATTCATCCCTTCGAGCCTACAGGATCATGGAATAACAAATGGGCCTTTACCTGGTCTAGCCCTATTTGATCGTTTACAGTGATCTGCAGAAAAGAAGTATATATAGCCCATTTTGACACGACGATGCATGTATATTCTTCTGTATCCATTGGATGAGATGAGATTGACAGGACTGATTAAAAAGGAAAAACAAAGGATTGAAAAGGAGGAGGAAAAAAAATTCAAAAAGGCTTCGGATTTACCGCAAGAGTGTATATCCAAATACGTCTCGAAAAGGACCATATAGTAAATCATTTGGTTGAACGGACTGCTCCCACATTTGCATTACCTGCACGCGATACAGTGTCCCCTTTCATCATCATAAAGCTTAAATTGGCAGCAATCGCAGGCCATGGGAAAAACTTGCTCAGGTCGGTCATGACTGCAATAAGACAAACAAACATTTACTAATGTGCAAATTATGCATTTAATCCCGTAAAGGCCCAATGGTGAGGAGCTGGCAGATACGAGAGTTATCATTGGTCACAAATCTCACAGGCAAGTTACTGACTTTTGGAGGCACTTTATAAGAGTGTGCGGCTCATAGGTCACCATCGCACCAACTTGAAAAGTAATATGCCTCCACACATTACCTTATAAAGACTAGTAGTTATATATTTTAATTTTTTTAATACATAGTTGAATTAATATAATAAGATTTTAAAAATATGACAGTAATAAAGCTTTATTGCAGTACGGGCTAGGGATTATTGACACTATGGTCTTGCTATTCTGATTCATTTAATCTTTGTCAACCCCAGAAATGGCAATCCTTTTAAATGAAGACCTCGAAAGAATAAAAAAAAAAAAGCCAGAGAAAGAAAATTTGCATCAAGTACTCCCAAAGGGGAAATTAATTAGGTATTACTGTTCCTCGTGCAGTGAGCAAATTTAAGGTCCATTAAATTAGCAGTTATGAAAAACCAAAAAAAAAAAAAAAAAAAAGCTTGAATAAACCGAGTACACTCATTGAAAATCTCCTGGGCAACCTCAACGGCTCAACTTGCTTAAACATCTACCACGACTTTCACCGTCTTCAACATCACGAAGCAAAAAAACATGATGGCAGCTTCTTATTAATTACCAACAGGCCTTTATTGTGCGTTAATGAAACTTAAATGGCCTGCCTTTCAAGGACCCCATTTCTATATAGATAAATTCGTACACATACGATCAAGTGTACATAAAAGTATTAATTTTATATAAACACAAAAAGAAAACAAATTACACTACATAAAGATAGTTTATATTATATATCAAAAAATTAATATAATATAAAATATTTTATGTAGCATAAAATCTATTTATATCTATTAAAATTTATGACTTTTGTGTTCATTTAAATTTTTTCAAATAATAATTATTTTTACTTTACTATTCCAAGCATCTCTCTCTCTTTCTCTTTTCTTTTTCTTTTGGGGGGGGGACTTTTTAAATTTCTAGTTAAAATAGTGAAAGGAGAAGGATTTTGCGGTTTCGAATTGCAGTGGCCGTTTATGTTAAGACATGAGTGCTTGATCATTCTGAAATATAGGATAGGTAAGACGCAAGTGCCAGGAAAGTCGAGGTTATCTTATCATGGTCGGTGAGATGAACAGCATAGACCAACTCTACTGTCGAATCGCAGCGCTTTCTTATTATTCTGTACAATTAGTTTGGACTTTCTTATTAATATATCTCTTAGCTTTTATTTGGGTTTTAATGGTTCTAAATCCCCTTGATGGCATGATAGAGTCGGGACATTAGGAGGAGGATTGTTCGATACAAGGACTAAGTGAGCCGAAATTGCGATGAATCTAGTCCTGCCATGACAGAGGAAGCAAGGGTTTGATGGTATCTTGAACGTTCTGCATATTTTAAAGAAATAAAGTCTTTGTGTAAGTTTTTAACACTCGATTCCAAACTCGCACCAGTTGCAAAACTATGAACACCTTGAAATACTCGATGTCTTTGACTTTAAATCCACCTTTTTGTAACTGGGGCACACTTGTGAGTTGGTTCTCGATCTGTCCCCTAATTGAAAAATTAAAGTTTTATGTACATAAATAGTCGTGTGCAGCAAGGCGACATGGGCGTCTGTGTTATGCTAAAGACAATTAATGCCGTAACATTAACTGATTCTATGCAAAGATGAAATAGACAGACAACAAATTCCATGATGCTTTGTCACAAATTTCATGGGAGTTAATTTTCTCGGAAAATGGGTGAATCAATTAATGGGTCATTATTATTATCTCACTGTTTTAACGCACCGAGGTGATCGGCTGTTTCTTCAAGAATTTATCAAATCCAATTATTGGTTTCTTCCAAAGTTTTGATAGAAAAAGGCCTGCTGGGTAAATGCCACTGGGGTTTGTTTTGCTTGTCTGATGCAAAAACAACCATATCTTGCCGGTGTGATTATTGTCGTTGCTGTTACCATCGGATTAGTGTCATCCCCACGGTTCATATGTTATTAACCACAAAAGACTATGCGGGAAGTACATCCCCATCAATTTTCATGGAGGAACATAATCTTAGCCTAGGTTTGCCTTTTTCCATCAGCTATGCATGTGTTAGCAAATATCCTAACATGCTGTTGCGGGTCTGAAGCATAAACAAACACACACACTCCTTAGTGTCAACACTCAAGTTGATCCAATGATTTACAGTTTTCTTAATCTTCATTGTGCCATATATATATATATGTGTGTGTTTATGATCTACCGGTCATGGCTTCTTTAAAAGGTGATCAATTAACTCTAATGAATACAACTGAGCCTTGAGATGGACTACAGGCCATCTGGTAATGGATACCATCTTAAACCCTAGGTACCTGAACCCGTAATTATAAACAATGGCTTTAGCATTATAAACCTCCGCGTCGCCAATGGAGAAAAAGGAGTTTAAAAAATGGCCTTGGCACCAGGTTTAGAAACTTCAGGCACCGAGACAAGAGTCTTAAGCTCGAAGATTTAAGCAGACACATCAACTTTATTCTGGAAGAGGAGCTAGATGGTGACAATTAGAGCAATGGATATATCTTGAATTGCATTTTCTATGACTATCGAGATCTATAATACTAATACCAACTGTACAAGAGATGGCACACGGTTATCTCATTTAAAACCCGCAAAAAAAAAAAAAAAAAAAAAAATCATTATTTTTTTTTGTCAGAATTTATATTTGAAATTTTTAAAATAAATATTTCGTAAAACTTGCATTACATTTTGACACTAGCTAAGTGGCTGGGGTAATAAACAAAGCTACAAACAGCTAGGCAATTGCATAAGCACCATTAAATTACCAAGCAAATTCTATATTTTAATTACTGTTTGGAGTCAACGTGCTGACTACAAAATCAGACCACATAACTCAAAATCGTTTTGGGGCAAGATATATATATATATATGAGAATAGGGAAGCCGTCAATTTTTTTCCCTCTGTTTTTTTCTTGAAATACGAAAAATGAGAGAGAGAGAGAGAGAGAGAGAAAAAAAAAAAGGGCTTTTAAGTTTGTTTTATCTGAAACTGCCAGCCACACTTCGAAGCTGAATTGCAGGTGGGAATTTTTCGTTTTCTTATTTCACCCCAGCTGTTCTACTTTGGTTCTCAAAATCAGGAACATGAAAATATTACAAGTGAACCAGTCACATGGAGACGTCGATGGAACACAATCCCAGACAAAAAATATTCCAAGTGACTAGTCACATGCATGGAGACATTGATCAAACTCAATCACAAAACGAAGGTGGACCTGCTGCATACATGTATGCCCCATATTATCTCAATTTATGGGGATCATAAATTGGACGATAACGCTCGCAGTTGCCAGGATCAGGCCAAAATTCTGCGCTGGAGTTGTACTTATCAATTGATAATGACCCGAAATATTTCAAAACCAGCGGCTATGATCTATATGTACCATGGCGCCGGTGATTTCAATGGTGGATGTTTGCCCAATCTTGGTAGCTACACGTGCAAGACTGGGCTTGTGCAGACACACACAGTATCATCCCCCGTCTTATCAAATTAACTGCTACTACTTTTATTTTATTATTATTTGATTCACATTAACTGAATTTCAAATTTTAAATATAATTTTAATATTATTAAATTAAAGTTCATTAATTTTTTATTATTATTGTTATTATGATGGAAAATCCCTCTTCACAATCTCAACCATCTTTTGGTTCTGTCACTTTTAAATGACAGTCCACAAGCACGGATAGTTTTCATTGGTATTGTCTTTTGAGACTTTTTAAATCGATTTTCTTATAATTTAATACTAAACACAAGAAAAAAATAAGTGAAATTCCATTAAAATTAAGTAAGACCTGTTGTACTATATATATATATATTAAAATTATAAAGGGATGCATGCCACACAGGAAAATTGGCGCTAACACCCTAAGAACCCTAATCATATGCTATTGCTGAATATCAGGTACGTGTGTCATCTCTACACGTGTGAGTACTGGTAGGAAGAGCTGTGTGTCCAGAAACCTTAATTATACTGTCATAAACATAACTCAAAGCTGCCGGGTATACACATAATAATGATTTATCCATAAATAATATTTTTTAAAAAACAAAAAAAAAAACATCAAACGGGAAGCACGCTAAATCTTTTGATGTTTCAAGTCTCCTTAATCCCATTCTCATGTTCAGCTTCTAATGAAGAATTACAAGGACTAATGTCAATGATCTCCTCCTGTTCAGCTTCTTCTCCTCCTCCTTCTCCTTCTTCTCCTCCTTCTTCTTCTTCTTCTAGTGAAGAAACGCAATGGGTTGTGGAAGAACAATCATCGGACGAAGAAGAAGAAGTGTAAAAAGATGAAGGAGAAGAAGGCGAACGAGAGCAAGAACAAGAATCGCAACAAGAAGAAGAAGAAGAAGAAGAAGAAGAAGAAGCAAAAGCAATTCCCACAAGCAAATCCACAAAAGCACCCATGATGTAGCCATGATTGTTCTTCCCGTTCACTTTTAGATAAGAGAATAGAAGCCCTTCAAGATCCTCCCAGTTTTTGAGCCCATAAGCCTTGACCATCTCTTCCATTGACTTCTTGAAATCCAAACAAGGGTCGTGGGACTCCATTGACAAGACCGAGCTTTCTTTAAAAGGAAGCCCGCCACCCGCTGCTGTCTCTGATTCTTTCAGGATTGAACTGGTCTCTCCTGGCTCAAAGAACAGCCTCTCGGACCTCGCCCCTCGAATTACCGTCTCTATGAAATCGCCTCCTGAGCCGTCTGATTCTGTGAAGAAGCTTGCTGATTCCGAGGGGTATGTGAACAACAACTCTGGCTTGTCCATTACTGCTCCATTACAATTAATAGTGGCACCCAAGCAAGCTGAGTCGATGGTCTTGAGAAGCGTCTTGTCAGTGGTTCTGAAGGACAGGGTTCTTGGTTGGTGGCAGTATGGTGTGAGGAAAGGAATCTTCATTTTCTTGCCCATTCGTGGTCTTCTCTCTGTCCTTTCTTTTTTCTCTTGGTGTTGTGATGTCGGTCAGAAAATGGGCGGTTGGGTTGGCTCAAAATGATGAATATTTTTGGAGGTGAAGAGGGGAAGTGAAATTTTGAGGGATGCTTCTTGAGCGTGGGCATTAATGGGTTATATTCAGACAGTGAGAGGTAGGGTGGATTTTAAATGGAGGGGTTGGGATTGGGGACAAGTGGTGGGAGTCGGAAACTAGAACCAAGAGACAAATGGGCGAGGGATAGGAGATAGGAGGAGGGCTTTTATTTGGTGGGACCCGTCCCTTTTCTACTCTTCCTTTGTTTTACTCATTAAATAATTACAGTTGAAGGTTAATGCGTTCAGTTGAGAGCTCATTGAATGTAATTATGGTCCGCCACGTTATAGAATAATGTTTTTTTTTTTTTTGAGAAAAAAAAATCATAAAATTACTCCTGATCAGTTAAATTTTGGCATGAATAATCGACTGTGTTAGTCCAGCGGATCACAGGAACAAAACTCTCTGAAGATGTTAGACAAAATATAAACTTCAATTCGGATACATTAAAAAAAAAAAAAAAAAGAAGCTTTGATATAGTTATAAACCAAACTTTACTTAGTTGACGATAAGAATAAATTTCAAATTTCATCTCCTTCCTTTTTTTTTTTTTTTTTTTTTTTTTTTTGCTTCTGTTTACCGAATAGAAATTTTAAGTTCAATGTAAATTAATTAATTAATTAATTCGAGATAAATTTAGTCTATATATGTGGGCTATTTGGTTGAAAACGAAAGATTACTTAGTATATTCTATAGTGATTATCGATAACTACTACATCCACTCTCGTTTATAATTGCCCAGCAAAAAGTGATTCCGCGGCATATTTGAAGGCTTCTAAATAGCCAAGTGGTGATACTTAGTTAAAATTAATATGCTCGTGGAGAGACGGCAATAAATACAAATTCCTATTCGGTCTTCGGCGCATGGTCGATTTCTTTGAAGAGAATTTTTGTTTCTTAAAAGGCTATCAATTCGACAAATTAAACAAAATCATCAAAAGTCTCGAACCGATGGTAAATGACAGAAAAGAAGTGCATTATTCCGACATAATGCTCTTCTGACTTCGTTGAATACAATTTTCTCTACTGTGTTTTAAGCAAATAACCTCAAAACATGAGTACACAAAGATTGCGCGTATCTGCTTGTTTGTATAACAAAATTAGCATCTGGGTTTCCGTAAAAAATTTTTGGCTTTCTGCTTTTCATTGCAGTTGGCCATGGTGTCTCTATTGATTTGTGCCCTTATCTGACCGACCATATCTTATTACTCGGGCTCATTTTGATAGTAATTAATATAATAGATTAGATCGCAGAAGTCTAAATCCGATTGGATGTAAGATTAATTTCCCAAAAAGAAAAGAAAAAAAAAAGAAGTCAAAATGAGTAAAAACAAAAACAAAAACAATTAAGGCATGTGGGGATAACAGTCATGTGCAATGTTCTTTAAGAAGGAGCACCATAGCACATGCCACCTCCATTTGCATATACAGTAAAAAGCTTGTGTGCAGCCCCGTATTGAGAAGTCAATTTAAATTTGACATGTTTTGATCTTTAATTTAAAGCCTTCTTTGGTTTCTCCAAAGTTTGAGAAAGAGAAACTATACATGACGAAGTAAACAAATGAAAATAACAATATTTGGGGTGCTTTGTATTTTCTGTTAATGAAAACAAAACCACAAGTATCTTTCACAGACGCTTCCGTGATTGAAAATATAATTATTTATTTTACAAGTTTTTTGTTTAAATATTTGAAAAAAGTTTTTGAGATTGATAGAAAAGAACGAAGCTACTTCTTTTGTTTTAGACCTAATCTTGAAGACTTCAAGGAGCACTTTGTTTGTTCAAACAAAATTTTTTGTTTTTTTCACTCGAATGCCTTTTTACAGATAAAAAAATGTTCAATATTACAAAAGCAATTGCTTATTATAAAATATTGTTCTTGTTGGTACAAATAATATCTTTTTATTAAAATTATTATATAATAAAATACTAAAATAATTATTCATGTCAAGAAGAATAATATTTTATAATCAATTTGAATTTTTATTTGTAATATTTAACATTACTCTAAAAATAAAGAAATGCATCAGTCTCTGCGCTTCAAGTTGTAAAAGGCGACCAAACAATTATATATTTTCTTTTTGGAAATGGTAAATCAATCGAACTTACCTGAAAAAAAAAAAAAAGAAAAAAGAGTGGCGCAAACGAACGGTAAAGACATATCAAACAAAAAAGGTAAAGATTCAATATTATTTCATGCAACTGTTTGAATCGCATTCCCCATATGACCTATTCAAATCGATTTGATATTGGCAGTTTCTTATTCAATATGAACCAAAAAACAAAAAAAAAAAAAAAAAAAAAAAAAGAAGCAAAAGCTTTACCATCGCTGTCTATCCATCCAAGGATACCTCTTATATTTAAAATTTAACGGAACTTTTTATTATATCTAGGGGACAATTGCTGTGGTTATTCATCTTCGAGTTGTCATTGTGCTTATTAAATGTTATAAATGCATATCCCTTTTAGAATTTGATTTGAAAGTTCAAAAATTTTCGCACTGAGTCGCCCTCAAGAATTTTCGATAAAAGGTTTCGACCACTTGGGGACATGACAACACAAGGCATGCAGAAGTGCAGTCTGCCCCCCCGAATATTGATTCATATACGTTACACAGAATTTTTTTTTTTTTGTGGTGTATATAATGGCTGAAACATGCTTATATTTGTAAAACTGCAGCTTGAAAAATTTTCTGAAGAGGATGAGGAAGCCCAAGTGTTAGATTAAAACCAAAACCAAGCCTACGACACCCTACACTGGGGCGACAAGAAGCCACGACTCATAATCACAGACTATGTGCTGAGGGCGCGACCTCTTAAGGATTCTCGTAATAATTCTAAAACTAAGCACTCAATTTAACTACAATATCTTGAAAACAGAGTCCTCTCATAATTTCATCCCCATTAAAGCTTATTAACTACGATACTTTATGACACATTCAAAGGTAAATAATACTCTCATATCATCTTACATCCCTTTCTTGATTGTTCATGTCAGAATCTCTCTCCGACCCTTGGTCATATGTTCTCTTACGGGTCTCATGTACATCATAAGACCAACATCTTCTTTGCTGAACTCTCAATGACAAATGCATACAATGTACACTGATTGGGGTCATTGCATACACCAGACGGAGGCTGTGTTCAAGGCGTGGGATATTATCTAATGGGTTCAAATTCTGCACGTACGAATCCACCATACCCACCGTTGGATGAAATAACACGATTAATTAGGGCACGTTACTTACTATACAATGAACTCTTCTACATGGAATCATTGCTTCTGTTCAAGACCGTTGTCTGATACGGGAAGGGTTGGGTGGGGGACCTTATCTCCCTTTCCTCCATCATCCTAGCGGACAAGCAAATTTAAATGATGCAAATTTTATGTGTTGATTCTTTCACCTCTCCTCTTCGCCCCCTCCCCACCCCCCCCCCCCCCGGGAACAAAATAATTCATAAAAATTTTCTCATTTCCCACATCTTTCCATTGACGTTGAGTTGCAACATGAATCATTTCGGTTTCCTCAAAAATTGTGAGTTGACGCACCTACTGCAAAACTATAATCCTTGACTCTGGACCTAACTAAGACGACAGTTAATTATAGATTGCGACTTCCACACGTTTAAGTTGTACTAAAATGTTGGAAAGGGACTTCAAGAGAGACGATGACCGCCTGTTAATTAGCTTCAGATCCAATGAAATTCCCATTACATCAAATTTAAGGCGGAGGGCTTGAAGTAGTACCTGAAGTCACGATATGTGTATTGTGGGGACCCCCCCCCCCCGAAAAAAAAGGTCGCAATCTGGTGTGTCCACATATTTCGTGGAAACAGAAGATTATAAATGAATCCTGTACAATTATCACAAGAATTCATTACTTCTATTGAGGTAATTATATTTATGGGGTTTCTGGGATGAGTAATTTAAGTTTTTTTTTTTTTTTGGGGGGGGTGGGGATTCGAGAAAATTTCAAGTTTGGTATGCAGAGTCATGGAAAAGGAAGGGACTTTTGGTCATTTTCTAAGGCAATAAAGCAAGGTTCATTAGTACATCCAAAATTTAAGCAAGGTGCCAACAAAGGCATATTAAACTGTTCATGAAATTATAATATGATTTCTGTCTAATCGATTGCCTGCCTGCATGGGGACATCATTTCCGTAAAATAATGGAGATCATCCAACTGGATCAATTGCCCTGTGTGGCTGTGGAGAAAATTTGTTCAACTTTGTCGGTAGTGTTTAAGCGGTGATTTTTTTAAAATGAAAAAAGGTGAATTAATATACCGATCAATAATTTTTAAATTATTAATATATTTGTGATCTATTTTTTATATAAAAAATAAAAAAAAAAAACTGGATCAATTTGTCTATCCATTTGTCTGTTTCTTGAACCCAAAATCCAAAATAAAATGCATCACTCACGTTGAGCTCATTAGACTTGTTGGAGATAAATGAATTACAAAAAAAAAAAAAAAGAGGTTGAAGTTTCGACTATTAATTTAAAATGATTACTTGAAACTCATTAGAGTCCAAATGCATGCACCCGACAGAAGAAGAATTCACGTCCATAAAAAAAAAAAAAAAAAAAAAAAAAGTAACGTCAGGTTGAATACGAACTTGAAGAAGACACAGGGGGATCGTCATCAGCATACGTCGTATAAAAAAATAATAATGATAAAAATAGAAGAGGAAATTAAAAACACATGTCGGCTGAAAGGTGATATAACATGATTTTGAATACGTTGTCACTTCAATTTAGGCACTTGAAGTGACTAACAAGCTCCCTGACTCAGATATGAAATTCATCACACCCTGTAAAAAACTCTGTATTGGGTGATATGGACGGCTAACCACCCCTTTCTCCAACAGCTGACAAATTAAATAATTTTTGGAGGCCCATTAATTTATTTTTTTAAAAAAATAGACTGGAGAGCCTCATTAAGACCATCGATTTAATGTTACTGTGGGTATCTCTCTCTCTCTCACACACACACACACACATATGTATATATTAATTACTTTAACCAACCAGTTGAGATATACATAGTTCAGATTAGCAGCAGCAAAACCAAATGCTGCCCTGCCTTTTCTCTGATCAGTGACGCGTTTGAGCAAAACAAAGTGATCAGGTTATTCTAATGTGCTCCTTCGTAGCAAGCAGGAACAAGCCAAACCTTTCCATCCCAATGAATACACACCCGCCACAGCCAGTGTTTTTCTACTGATAACTGCTACAAGCCATAACTTGAATTTAACTGCCGAAGGATGGTAGCAGCTAAAATCAGTGGCTAGTTTAAAAGCCTGCTCAAATCAACACCCACACCCGCTGCACTTGTACCAGAACCAACAGTATATACGTCCCATGTCCTGGATAGCTAGTTGAAATTAACGTGAGCTAGTCTTCTTCACCCGTCGTCCTGCCCTTTCTCCTAGATTTAAAATCCAACCAACACGTCTTTTTTTTTTTTTTCCTACTTTGAGAGCGGGCAGCATCAATTCCATTTACAGCTAGGTTAACATATCACATTAATCACAAAGGAAAAGAGATCCTAAGGAGACAAATTGGACGAACACATGTTTTATGTTGTTACATTCTCGGTGTCAGGTACGGTAGACGGTTCCTTCCGCCACATAATGCTAACAAAATTTAACTAACGTTTTAGTGACAATAATAACCATGGCCCCCAAGTTTTGGGTACAATGTTGCAAGAGAGAGTTCGCAACCTAGCCATGTACAAAGGTGGTTTGAAGGGGGAAAAAGCTTTTGTGACTGGGCAATTATTGAACCATGCGAGCGTTTTTGCCACTGAATTCACAACGGAAATGGTCAATCGAGCTTCTAAACTTTGCGTTGGGTTGCAGATCTTGGTCCAGCTACATCATTGGCACAAAGGACTAAGCAGCAGGCCTAGCAATGATAGACCAGAAATGGCTACTGCTTTAGGGAGCAAGACCGGATCTCTTTTTTAAGCATCTCGTCTTTTTTTTTTTTTTGTAACATCAACTCTTTTTATTCGTAGCATTCCAAATAGTTGGAACCCACAAACGCATATACTGCATAAAGCGTATCTTCTTCAAGTTAATCCAGGTCCAAGGAGGACCACTTTTGATCTTTGCCCAAGGAATTAATCCAGGTCTTCCTTCACCAACCCTGTAAATCTTCAATAGTCTCCATTAATGGGTTAAGCGCTAGCTGGCACATGCTCAGTATAAAAAGTCAAGTACTCCAGATCAGAGCTGGGCCCTTCTCCCGTTCTTACAACAACCCATAACGAGGTATCCTGTTTATGACAGTGGAGTATATGAAACATCCTGTTCCCGTCAGAGAAAATAATTCTATCTACTAGTTACCCAGTCCCATATCATATCAATTATGCATTCATGAGAGGGTTTTTTACTTTTTATTAACCCTGAACCCACCTTCACTTTTGACATCGTAAAGATGCAGCATCTATAATCCCAACAACAAACCACAATTGCCAGAAGCATCTTAAATGAGTATTCCATGCAGCTGCAAAATATAACTGATAATTTTTCACTGAAACATAGATTTGCAGAAAAGAACTCCCTTTCCCATATGCTCAAATCAGATTTTCCAGCGCAGATTTGCAAGCCACAAGGCAAAGAGGCTGTGATGCGTTCGCTCAAAGAGATTGTCGTTAATAAGGCTCCGTTGGGCCCAAGGCTCCTTGCTTACAAGTCTGACTCCGATTTTGCAGATAAAAGGTATCGTCTGCAACTTTGTCTTGAACCTTTACTCTTCACACAATCAATTGCACAGCAACACTAGACAGTTAGGACCTTCCCACCTAGTTTCTATAGAAGTTTGTTTCTGATTGAAACGAACACAGAGCACGTATGAACAATTGGTTCTTGCACTTCTCGGCTCAGAATTGACAGCTGTACAAGGAAACGAGCACAAAAGTACACAAAGTGTTTTCTAGCTGTTGTTCAAAAGTGGAAGAAGCAAAGAACACCAACCAACCGGTCCAACCCAACCAATCGAAAAATGATTCACTTTAACCAGTTGACAAAAAAACCAAAATGTCCACACATCAAAGCCCCCAAAACATTCACTTTTTATGGAGGATCAATAGTCCAAGAAATTTTTTCAAGCACTGCAAGCAAATTGTGATGACAGCATCATGAATGGGAAAAAAAAAAAAGGCTGCATCTTCTGTGTTTTCTAATACTAAGTCTTGCTAAGGCACAGTTAAAAACATGGTCAACTTAAGTATGTGATCATCTAAAGCAGAATGAAACTTCCAAATTAATTGTTAACAGTCCAGAAAATTTGTCAACTTATGCAAAACTAATTTTCAGGAAGATAATCAATTAAAATTAAATGAGTGAACATTTATAGATTAGGAATGCCAGTTCCGAGAGAACTGGACCAAAAGAAAAAAATTTAACAGAAATTAATTGAAGGGAGGAAATAAATGTTCTGTCGGTAAATTTAATAATCATATATACAACTGAAACAGTCATTTATACAACTGAATAAAGTTTCAGCATTCTGGACTTAAAAGGTCATAAAGATATTTCACCACTTAATATGCGATGCCTGAGCTACCAATGAAGCGCCATGACTGGAAGAGGATTGGGAACAGGAATTGTAGGAAGGGGTGGTGTGGCTACGATTTGCCCCCTCCAAAAACCAAACCACAACTGTAACCAATGCTGGCCAAAATAGTCATTTTACCTTTTAATTTTCTAAGAAAAAAGCACCGGGCCCGTTCAGAACGGGACCAAAAACAGCCAAGAATTGACCTGAACTATAGTCAGGTCTAGACTCAGATATAATGTGGTTCATCATCCACAATCAACTTGAACATAAATAGTAACAGACATACTTTTCAAGTTTCACGCTTTCTGCTAAACATGAAAAGGGAAGACAAAAGTTTTGAAGCTTCAAAATCTCATCCATATCTCAGACAGCAAGTGCATAAAATTATCATGAAGTGCTCCTTCCATTGCAGGTTTTGTCACAAATAGCCTTCAAGAGCAGGCAACGCATATATAGCAGTGCTTATATTGAAGGCAGCAGTAACATAAAAACATTTGAGGTAGAAATGCTGAAACTGCCAAAAAGACAACATATAAGGAGGTTGAAAATATTGTTTTCAGCTAAATGCAGTAATCCTTCATTAATCCATTCAGCCAAAATTCAGAAATACAGTATGGCTCAGACCACTTTCAATCATGCATGCAACAATAGAATAGAGTTTAAAGTTCCCACTCGAATGCCACAACGAAAATAGTCCATCTCAAGTCTGAAGTTCAGAAGAAGCAGAAACCAAGTCTGACAAATGATTCTGATAAGCATGCTGCCAAAACCCATTTAATGAGTCCCTGATCAGTTCTATCCCACCCAATCCATCGCTCCAACAAAAAAATGCAACCAACAGACAGGATTCAGCAGATTAAAACAAAGGTAACATCAGAAATTCCCCATTGACGTAACAACTGGCCAAAGTTCCAATTTTACACAAACAATGGATTTTTTTCATGACTCTAACCACACGTGGTTAGCCTAACAATAAGGATAAACATGGAATTGTGTAAATTGGATGCACAGTCTTAAGTTCCAATCCCCTTAGATGCATTCCATGTTTCCATTGAGGCGCTACACCACTGGGATGTTGTAATAGCAATCCTGGGAATTGCCTGAAAGGAATTTTTTGTCATCAAAATAGTATTTTCATGCCACACGAATCAATTTTAAGATGATATGGCTCTGCAACATACTACCCTGTTTATCCTTGACAACCTCTACATAAGTCTTCAAACAAAATGGCACAGTCTTGTTATTAACTCTATTTAAGGTAAACAGCTATAGCAAAAAATAAACTAAAGGTAGTTAGGTTGAAGGTACTTACGTGTACATTTGTTGCGCTGCTGACAGTTGTATCTCCTCCTTGCTCATGTGTAAGTTCTCATTTTCGAGAGTCAACCTTTTACAGTGTGGAGGGATCTCTTATTGTAAACTTAAATAACATAAATTAAGGAAATCAGCTAGTGCTTCCATCTTAATGTGTACAAAAATTCGAATTTATTGTTTTCTTTTTATATAGCCACCACATGGACTATAAAGTACGCCCTATTCTATTTTATTCCTTATTTATCATTGTATGCCCATTATTTCAAGTTACCAGAAAGGAACAATGGCCAAGGAAATGTGATTCTTATATCCATGGCAATTATTTTGTATAAAATGAATTAGGCATATCCGTATGAACTTTTCACGTGCACAGACCGGTAGTCCTAAACCTAAGCAGCATGGTTGTATGCCAAAACTCATCTACTCCCAATAAATCTGCCACCAGTAACTCAATTTCTTTGATTCCTCTACAAATTGATGTATGTTACTGCTAATACACCGTCGAGCACAACTCCTAAAATTAACAAACACAAGTTTGATTGTCAATTCCACGTTAAGGGGCTGATCTAAGGGCGAGCACCAACCCCTTCGACATCTGAACAATTATTTAAGAGACATTCAAAGTTATTTTAACAAAAATCCAACTGCAAGACCTTAGTACAAATAACTAGACAGCTTCAAATTTTCAGAAAACTACCTACCCCCAAAAAAGCTGCTCATTGACATGGCATCACGCTTCATCTTCAATCTGTAGGAATCTCAACGAGAATCACAGCCTTCAAATTTCACAACTCTACCCTACAACTAAATCCCAGAAAATTCACCCAATTCCATCTGCTCGGTAAAGAAACTGCACCTAAAGTCCAACTTAAGGTGCTACTAGTTCCAATTATGACTATCTAAGCTTCTTCATCAATATTGCTTCCTGAATCTTTTATTCGTGTTCAGTTATGGACGGACTCAATTGTTATGTACAACAGACTGCAATGGTTATCAAGAGGGACCGTAGGCAATACTCAATCCAGAAGAATTCACCCAACAAGAGATCAATGCAAAAACATAAAGTTTAGATTAATGCAAAAGAATTAAATTCCCATACCTACCACTATTATTTGATAAAACCCAGCATCTTTACAGAAGACCAATTGCTAAGAGACAATGAAGTTGAAATCTACGAGGAAACAACAAGAGGCCTCACGTAAAAGTTTCTAGGCCGTACAAGACATTGGCGTACTTGTCCAATTTCCCATTCTCTTTAACTCCGAAGTACTTCTCTCTCATCTTCAGAAACGCATGCAAGGTTAGCAAGCTATCGGACCCCGCCTGGTGGCTCGTCCCAATGACCCGGTCCACGCCCAAGGCCTTTGACGCCCGATCCAACCCGCCGTGCAAATCCGAGAAAAACCTCATCAAGTGCTTCACATCATAAACCCCAGGCCCGAAGAACACGTTTACCAGTTCAAGAAAGTCAGTTAACGCCGGCGGCAAAGGCCGTTGGGTCAAAAACTTCAGTAGATAACCGAAATCGTAAGCGCCGTGAAACGCAACCCAACTCACTGAGTCGTTCAAAACGAGTCCAGAAGACATCATCAATTCGGCGAATGTCGTCGAGTCAATGCCGAACTTCCGATTCTTCTCGAAATCGATCCCCTGGCGTCTCAACAGCTCAACGGAGTCATACGCGTGCGCGTCACGCTCCACGTCGAAATCTCGAAAGTTGAATTCCCAAATAAAGCAGCTGCCAGTGCCGAGATCCGGCAAATTACCGTCCTCGTCGGCCATCGCCAGGCCGACTTGGATCAGATTGAGGAGATCAACGTTCGCCTTGAGGTTAAGGTAGATCGCGTTGGGGTCGCGCTTCCTATTGTACGGATCCTCGGGGGCAAGCCGGAAAACAACGCCGGGAAACTCCGTGTCCATGGCAATCAACGGGTACCTGTCAACGGTGGATCGGATCAGATCAATCTCGGCTTCGAGATTGTCCGCCCAAACCGATCGAATCACAATGGGCCGCTGTGGCGGCGGCTTATCGACGTCGGACATCGGTCAGATTCTATATAACGATTTTTTTTTTAATTTTAAATTCTATTTTATTATGTAGACGGGGAGGGAGGGGCAGAGAGCGAGTGACGACACCCCAGAGGTGGACTTTATATGGGAAGCGAAGAGGAGATGTTGGACTGGGACTCTATAGTTGCGGGCACAGAAAAAGGCGGTTTTCGTTTTTGCTAGGACACTTTCGTCTTTTCCCTCCGTTTTTTTCCTGGTTATTTTTCTAAATTTTCCAAAATTATTATTTTCTTATGAATTTTGCCCTTTTTTTTTTCTCTCTTCATATTTGTTCTTAGCTAAACACACATACAGACGGTACACGTGATTAAAGCACGTACATTTTTACGAATTAATGGAAATAAATATTATTATTTAGATTAGTGATTTTTTGTTTTTTGGGGGGGGGGGGGGAATCGAGAAAAAGAGATGACGGAAGTGGGAAGACGTAGTTTTTGGTTTGTTGGCTGGCCAGGGTCCTGCCTCGTCGTCTGGTGGCTTGGGGATCTGCAATTTGGATTATCCCATTTGCTAATTCCGTTCTGTGCACATTATTATTATTATTTACATCGTCCGATGTCGGAGTGCTGCTGTCAATTGTGCAGGCCTCTGATCGCTATAGGCTACTTAGCCGTTTGACCTGATAAATGATGATGCTGATGGGCGCATTGAAGTATCTGAGCTTTAAGAAAAAGAAAAAAAGATGTAGTTGGTTCGCGTGACGTTGATCTATTCAAATCCTAATTGGTTTATGGTATGCATAATTTGATCTCTTGTGTACGTGTGTACGCAAATTTTGTTTTTTTTTTAATTTTGTTATTTATTGATTCTGAATAGACGTGGTTATTTATTTGTTTTTTTTCTTCTTTTTTTTAAAAAAAATTTTGTAAGAACTTATTCTCATTGTTTACTGTTTTGGTTCTTGCAAAACTGAATCGCACCTAAGGCTTTTGTTTGGTGCCGACATATGTCTATTATAGATTTCGATTAGTTTCCGAGCCCGTATTTATTGATGCCTTGCGCGTCAGTGCCGGTATCGAGGACGATTTATTTTATTTTATTTTATTTGAATTTTTTATTTAGTTATATTTTTACTTTTTTTCTAATTTTGAGATATCTCCACTTTGTCATACCACTAGGGACAAATTTCGTTAATACTTGTCAACAGCGAGTTAAATTTGTTAAAAAAAATAAAAAATTATGGGGTTTGAGCTAAAATTTGGAAATTATATTGATATCGATTCATCTATCGAAAACATTTGGATGGCTTTCATGTGTCGGCATTGAATGTTAGCATAATCGTGGATCCGTTTAGCCATGCGTTATAAGCTTAAGCTTTTGGCGTCACTGGCGGGGTATTATTTCTTGTCAATTGCATCGAATCCGATTAAAAGAAACATCCACTCGGCTCCTACTTGGGTTGTTTTAGTTTTAACAAGCGTTTCATAAAAGATTAAAGGATTACATACTCCCATCTTTTTCAAAAGGGGAAAAAAAAAAAAATTTCCATTGTTATCTCATTTGATAGCTGCCTAACGAGGGATCTTCAATTATCCACTAGGCATTGGATAAACTAAGAAATTGCAACCCCCCCCCCTACCCCCCCCCCCCCCCCAACCAATAAAAAAAAAAAGGAAAAAAAGAAACCATAGTCTATCTAGTAAGACATCCTTCCCTCTGTCTCTCTCTTTCCGTCTGCAAAGAGTCCTATACAAATACGGGGGGGCCGCCACAATGCCGCGTGCTAAAAGAAAGCCCACTTTATTACAATGGTTTTGGCCGGTGCATGTAACGATTGTCGGGATGGTATACGTCGTACTCAGGGAAAATGACTTTATATATAAATAGGATCAGCTGTTGACAGATTCTTATAATTTGACGCAAAATAATCAAATGCGGAAGACGAGTCAAAAATCGAAGAACTATACCCGACCAACCACCTTGCCGACCGACCGTTTGTTTATTTCTGTATTCATGTACATTCCACAACTTCCAAAACATGGAACAGCGGTCCTAACACTAGAAAAAAGCACCAGCTGACTTGTAAATGGTGGAATCCATGACAATGACTTCCTCCCTTATCCCCTTACTATTATTATTTATTTATTTAAAGGGTATGTAAAATTAAAGAGGAGATTCCAACTGACAAACTACACGCGCATGCCCAGAGAAGATTTTGGTAATGAAATTCCCAGTACACATCTGTAGGCCAATTACCGGGAAAAGGGTGAACCTAAGTTTTTGCAAGGAAAAGATAACGGAGATCAAGAAGTAAATGGTAATTTGGGAAAGATATTTCTAGTTCCACAAAGCCACCATTTTCCACCATGGAGTTGATTCCAAATCCATCCTAAAGAAGAAATCAATTTAAGTCGACACCTACAGCTTCCAGCACGGTCCTGGACAAGACTGAATGGTAAATTTTTTTTTAAAGAGAAACACATGCAGTAAAGCAGGTCCTGAATGCAAAATTCGCATCCCAAAAAATAAATCCATGGAATAGATCCCTTGCACCAGTGTCAAAAGAAGTGCCCGCAGTTTGAATCGTTGGAACCAACAGAGAGTTTTCGTTAGCAATGCATCAGCCCGAAGCATTTTTTCACGTCACAATGGTCTGAGAATGCTTCCTCAAATAGTTAGTGAATCTAGACAACACACAAGGAAGAGACTGGAGAGACAAAAATATTGATAAAGATAGGGTTCAATTAATACTTGATGGTCATTATATTAGACATGCGGACAAATGACATTAATCAAACAGCATCCCTCGAATACAGTTTGATAAGAGAAGACAAACAAAACGACAATGAATCCATGGACTGGTAACTGGAACAGCCTTTTTAGGGCATTCCCCAGTACGTTCTTAAACTTCATAAGCTTGACACAGGATTACAGACTATATATTGCATAGTGCAGCAGCAATGTGACCCAGCATATCTAATATGACCTCAAAAACTAAAAGTAGGTACCCTCTGGAGGTTGCACCAGCTTCCGGTTGTGTGGGGCTGCCATCTCCTTCTTCAGCTGTGTGAGAATATCCTCCATGGTATACTCTCGCTGCCAATTTGCAAGAAGTCCAAACTTCTTTGGTTCCACCTGAAGCAATTGAACATTACAAGGTTCTTATCATCCAAGATGAATCATTTTATGCCCAAACCCAATGAAATAAGCTATATATTCCACAATTATTGTTGCCCGCACTTACAATGATATAACATCAATGACATTTGTTCCACACCTTATCCATAACACTAACAAAAGCAACGCATTGACAGAAGGACAAAAAAGAAAGTGAAGCGAGCACTATGATATGAAATCAGGTATACCAATCCAGTTTCATGGTTAACACAAGTCATGTTGATCCGTGAATGAAAATGAACACTTGGTGGCTTCTCTGGGTAATCTTTATCACAGAACAGCTTCAACTGATAAATTCGACCTTCATGTACAGTCTGACACAAAACAAAGAAGAAAGTAATTAATTTGCAATTTTTTTTAGCCAAAAGAGGCAAGAGTACTTAAAATTTCCATCATAGTTTATCTTACAAAAATGACCCTTTTCTCTATATTGAATGAATAAAGACAAACTTTGTACACATACTATTTGTACTTAATATGTAACAGAATATTAACTCCCATTTATTTTAGCCCAACATAGCAGTTGTTTTGTTACGAGTCTTAAATCAGAGTTGACCTTGGACCACTTGAGCGTACCTTATGTAACATCATTGATGCAGCATTCTGATTTTTGTGTCTTAGAAGTAAATTAAAGAATGGAGGCAAGTGACCCCCTCAACCAAATCAAACCTAAATGGAGATCTATATCTTGCATAGGTTGCAGGGGATACCAGATTTCTCTCTGACCAAGTTTGATGAGGTTTTACAATCTTAACTAATTAACATTGGATCCACCTCTTAAACATAGCATACTATGAAGATGAAAAATAGAACACCCTCCCCCCCCCCCCCCAAAAAAAAAACCCTTCTTCTTCCTCAACAAAAGAAAAAAAACAAGGAAAGGAAAGGAAAGGATAAGGTATAAGTTGAAGTAGCATGCCATGGAAAGCCAATTATTGTTCTTGGAATTACCAACAGCTAAACTAGCTGTTTCATTTAGTTATGCATGTTCTTCAATCCATATCAGCAGCATATGTCGACCTGAACAAGCATAATTTTTCCCCTGACGAATCAATTAATGATAAAGATGAACAAACTTTAGATAGAAATTAAGCAATTACATTGTGAGGGCCAATTATAGTCCCTGTCCAAGACCGCATGTAAATGTCATCTCCATCATCCATTCCATAGCTTACAGTACCGTCGCCAATGCCTTTTTCTCCACGTTCAAGCTCCTCTAGTAATCTGAAGTTCCGTGGGACTGCACACAGAATAAGAATACTCCATATCACCAACACTTAAAATCCAAATATATGCTTCACAAAGTGAAAAATAGCTTGAGCAATGTATCGAATGCATTCTCCCATTCCAAAATTATAGTGATACATTTATCATTCCACAACAGTTTAATGCATCTCCCAACCTACTAGAAAGCACCAGAAAAGATATACAGAGCTTTATTGTTAATTTCAGTTGATGCATAAGATGACAGCTGCATGAGATCATAACTTCATTTCTCCAAGTCACTAGATTCCCAATTAAAAACTACGATGTATGCCATTTTATTGCATGTAAAAGTCTGCATGACAATGGTCATTTGGAAAAACCTTGATTGAAGGATGATATGATGACAACGAAAAACCTTTCCAAGTTTTTGTCGAAATGAGCCTTTAGAAAGGGTATAAGGTTGACAAATATTGACTCGAATACAGGCAAATCAAAGTAGAAGATAGGACACCAGAATAATGCAGCAAAAATGGCAGCTAAGGATGGCATAGAATTATCACAGGAGTATCAAGTATGAAAAAACATAAAAAAACAAAAAAACAGAAAGAATAAACCTCCGCTTGATGATATTCACCTGGACATACCGTTAAATTCGAATTTCAATCCTGTCAAACCAAAATGAAAGGAATTCTAAGTTGTTTCATTGGCTGCCTCGATACAACCAAACTACAGACTGGTGAACCATAAGTGAGATGAATTTAGAGCTCATCAATGGTCTCAGAAGTTACCCTTGCTAAAGAACAACCAAATATGTTACAAATCCTCGAAATTTGAGCGTATGCTTCTGACAAAAAGGAGTTTCACTGCATGTTCTAAAACAATCCGGCACCTGTTCTCGATTGACAGCTACGGAAGTACCCTTGTTTTTATCAAATTCGAATCCCAATAATTTCCCATAAAGCCGGCAACAATCCATTAAGTCAGACAGTCCAGAATAATCATAATCAAAAAGGGGTTACAAGAATAGAAACAATCGATCTGTTCGTGTACCATTAATCAGCCAAAGAAATCAAATTCATCCCAATTAACAACAAAACAAAGAACACACTAAGAAAAAAACATCAAATACGGAGAAAGAATCTTGTATAAAACCCATCGCAGCAGCTAACACCGAAGCACACACAATACAAAATCGAAGAATCGAGCGTACCAAACAAAAATTCACATCAGAAATACCATTAAACGAGCAAAAGATAATCAAACCCAGGAGGAGAAAAAGCTCTATCAAATAAGAAAGAGAAGAGATGAAGGAGATCAGAGAACGAAATATATAGTTGGAGGTTACAAGATCGAGTGGACTAACCCACGACACTCGATCCTCCTGAGCCAAGCGTCATGGATTATACACCTAATTGTTCCTCTCGTGAGCGTTTGGGTGAGATCTGATTGAATTGAACAGATAGAATTCTGAGGCGAGAGAGAGAGAGAGAGAAGGAATAGAGACAGAGAATCAATCAAAAGGATTGCGACTAAAAGCAAAGCTGTAAGAATAAAGAAAAGGGGTTAAAAAGCAGGCATCAAACCATGGAATTGTGGGACAGTAGGGCCAGGGCAAGGGGTGCCTTTTTATATATATATATATCTCTCTATATAAAAAAAATAATATTTATAATAATTTTTAATAAAAAAATTAAATTCGAAACTTTTAATTTTTAAATTAAAAAAGGGGTTTTCTTGTTTTTGAAGGGAACAAAGAAAGTACGGACAAAGTGGACTACTTTTTTGCCGTTTGGGTTGGGCTTTGATTGCTTGCCATTTTCATACCGACAAGGTGGCAATTCAATTTGGATCATTGGACTTGGATGAATAATTTCATAGTTCTGTTTCAGAAGCCCAGGAATTCCTGCTCTTGTGGGAATTGAGAGATTTTAGGGAGATCAGACTCACTTGATGCTAATAGCTAAATGCAGTCAACTTTATCCTGAGATCAAAATTTAGATTATACTATCCTATAAACATTATCGCATTATGTGGTATCTTTGTATGTAATTCGCTTATTTGACTCTTTTTTTTTTTTTTGTTTTTGGTCTTCTTTTTCACACCTGTTAATTGCTCCGATTGATTTTTAGCTCAAGAATTTTTTTTTTAATAACTAAATTGAGCTATTGATTATTGGTTGCATATGTGACAGTAAAAGCGGATAATGTTATCGCACCATTGTAAAAGTATAGGGATGATGAAAAATATAATAAGCAATGGGGTGTGAGTGAGTGAGGAGAGGGGAGAAAAAAATATCGAGAGAGATGTGAGAGAATTTTTACCTAGAGAGAGAGAGAGAGAGAGAGAGAGAGAGAGAGAAACTGTGGAGACAGAATATATAGTTTCCAAGCACAAGCTTGATATTGTCTGATTTCGACAATCGGTTTTGTCAGGTATTGCTATGCTTTCTCTTGCTGTTCGATGTCTTTATTTTCTTTTTGAATATTTGCACTTTTTGGTTTGAATGCATATAAGATGTTCTTCCCTTTTGTATTCTTTTTCATTTTTCATTTTTCTTTTTTTTAAGATTCTGTTAATTTGGGGTTTGTGCATATGTCTACAATTGGGTCTAACTTAAAGTTATTATCTTTTAAAATTTCATGGCTTAAACCTCTGTAAAGAAATTTAGACTTGGTGGGTGTTTGCCACTTTGGCTCATAGAGGAGAGCGGGTGTTATTGGCTTATCTTGTTTCTCTTATTTCTTTTGAAAACTTTGAAAAGATTGCTACGTGATTCAGATCATAAATCTCATGTTTTGACTCTGCTTACTTTGTGGCACAACATGCTGGTAGGACATAGGAACGTAATTATTATTCTTTTTTGTTAATGTTATTCTGAAATTAGAGATGTAATTTTTTTTTTCTAACACCTGAAAAAGACTGGAAGTGAATTGAGGAACCATCTTCATTGTTGTTGAGCAGATAACTTTTTGGTTGTTGACGTTGGCTTTAGTTTTTAAAATAATAAAATAGTTTGTTGGATAGACAAATTGTGGAAAGCATAGGATGAATTGGAAATGAATTACTTGAGAGATGTGGAAACTGGTTCACTATTTTGGAGGAATCCATTCTTTGTCAGTTGCAAAGAATTAGTTTTCTTGTTCTCCTCACATGCTTTTTTTTTTGTTTTCCAATTTTATTAGCCATTTTTCATATCTACATGTATTTCCAAATTAAAGCAGTGTCCTTTTCTGCATGTATGCACCAACTTTTGGAAGATGAAATTAATGAATGAAGAAATATTGTAAAATCTCAGCTGCAGATGTCCTTATATATTGGTAATCTATCATCTCGCATCCGTAGACATGAACTTGAGCATGTCTTCCAAAGGTTTGGACCATGCAATGTGAGGATGAAAGATGGATATGGGTTTGTGGTATATGACTTCCCTCCTAATGCAGAAAATGCTCTGAGAGAACTTCAGAACAAGAACATATGTGGGGAGCCATTAACCCTTGGGTGGTCAAATAAACAGCCCAGACCAGCTAAAAGGTTTGCAAGGGCTAGTAGAGCCAATCAACCACTGCATGATCATGATTCTATAAGAGTAGATTACATGAGAAAAAGGCTGGTAGATTTGGATGGTCAGCAAGATAGAAGGATGAATTTTAGGCAAACAGGTGTTAGTGGTGGAAGCCTTAGTTCTGCTGAGATGCATGGTGAAGATACAATCTTCCATCCACAGGGTGATAAAGAGGTTACTGGGGAAGATTGCCATGATTATAGGGAAGAATTTCTCAATGTGGACAGTGCTAGATGGGGTGAACAATTCAGTGACCCACCAGTTGAAAATGATGTTAAACTTGGAGTAGAATTTGACAGGTATGAGCCTACCCAAGGTTACAATGATCAAAATGATGAGAACCATAACGTAACATATTCTAGTAGTTCCACTCTAAGAAAGTCTCGAGAGAATACAAGAGATCACTTGAGAGAAGGAAATCCACACCAATCCAAAACTATAAAACATAAAGGGCTTTGCTATAGTTGTGGTGGTTCAGGGCACAAAATGTGCAGTTGTCCCCAAAAAAATTCTTCACATCGGAACTTTTCTGTGTTTGACCATGGGCTTGATGGTGAAATTGATAGAAGAGGTAGAGATGAAGGCAAGCTGGAAAGATATAGAGCCGGCTCAAGGAAAAAGCTGCATTCAGGTGAGGATAACAGCTCAACAAAGAGAATCAACCCTGACATAAAATTGAGCACTGGAAAGCATCAGAGATCAAACAGTGGTGGAAGATCCCCTGTAGCAAAGGAAACTGATAGGTCTTGGAGAAAGGATTCTAGGGGAAACAAGCGAAGTAGGAAAGCAATCAATTATGAAAAAGAGCATAGCACAAAGAAAGCACGTTCATTTTCATCTCCACTTTATTCTGATCACACTGTGCCCAAATTGCATTCTGCTTCTCATTCTTCTAAGCATAGCCAAAGATCTCATTCCCACTCTAGGTCAAAATCTGTCTCTTCCACAGCACTTTCAATGTCACCTGTTTCAAAGTCTAGTCCCGCATCACACTATTCCAGATCCAAAACTTCCAAATTTAGGTCAAGATCTCCAACATCATTTTCTTTTTCGGAATCACCTGGTCAATCTCAACCATCCTCTTTAAACAAGGCTCAGTTGAATATGAAAGAGTCTTTAGATAATGCTGGTACACTGGAATCCAAGGAGGATGTCGTTGAACAGGGGGAAACAACAGGAGGTACTCTGTTGGGAGATGCCAAACTCAAAGATAAGATGGCGGTTATTAAGGATGATTTTGCAATTGCATATTCTGAAGAGGAAACCAAGACAGAAGAACTTGAACCTTCTCCAATGGATACCTATAAGAATGAAATGCACTCAAGGCTGCCAAGTGAAGGAGCAAGTCCAAGCACACCAGAAGCAGGGAAAACAGTTGCAACTTGGAATATCTTTCCAGAAGGCTTAATGGAACCAAAGGACCATCCAGATTCTGATGCACTAATGATGGAGCCCATGATGATTCCAATTAAAATACCAGAACTAGAAGCTCATGATAGTTCTTGCTGTGGCAATTTAACAAGCATATCTTCAGAGGAATTGTCCATGGTTTTGAAGCACTATGGCCTTGAACTCCAAGGTGAAAAGGAAAGTGATTTAGCTGCAGAGGACTACTTTGGTTCTGCTCGTTTGTGGCCCTGGCAGATTGTCTACTACAGGCGATTGAAGAAGGGCCCTGTCACCCTTGAGAACTATGCTAAACGGGTTGAGCAGAATAAGGAATTTCATATTGTTGACAAATATATCAGGAGTAGTAGTGGTTGGGGAGAACCTAGTGAAGTTGGTCCCTGACAGTATTCCTTTGTTGACGTGCCAACTTGCCTCTTACACCATTAGAATGGAGCTCTCTTGGATGCCAACGTAATTCTGGCCTATCTTCATTGGAGTTAATGTGGAAATGTCTAGCAGATACTTTAGGCAAATTTTTGAACACGCATGATGCAGAATATTTTTAGATGGTTATAATTGTCTGCAAACTTTTAGAATCTACATGGTGTATTTACTACATCAGTTTGGACATTAAGCATTACATATTGGAATAAAAATTAACTTGGAAACCTTTTCTACTCCTCAATTGATGAAGCTTCTTTTTGAGTTAATATTAATTTTATCATGGATCTGAAATTAAACCCCTGCCGCATGATCTTCTGTTTGTATACTAAGAGTGGATTTAATTGCCTAATATGCCTTGTTTCAAGTATGTTTGCTTCAAAATTGTGACCATAATTTGCCACCATCTCTTCTGTAGCATGATTGCTTCATTGTGGCCTTCTCCCCATTAATTATTGACATCTCATGACACTAATACTGATTTGAATTTGCAAACTGTCATCTATTTATGGACAAGTTTTATAGTTGCACCAACTTTTTGCATGCTATGTTTTGAATTTTGTTATCTAAAGCTGAACCCTTATTTTTTTCAGGCCTTTCAACTTAATGCTGAACAGTTTAGCTCTGTAGAATGCATCACTAAGCCATGTTTTAGTCTATCAATTGAAAATAGATCTTAGTATGCTGAAATTTGTAGTAGGATGGTTTTCCTCATCATGGCATAAGTGGGCATGGCATTGAGTGTTCTGATATTTGATTGATAATATCATGAAATCCTGACTTATGTGATAATAAGGAGAATCATCTTCATTGAAGTTCCTATCATTAGCCATGGCCCTAGACATTAATCTGAAATAAATTATCTGTATTACAAACCGGAGGACAGCTCCCAAGAAAGATAACATGTTTTACCTTGGAACACTCCAGTCCTGAGTTGGGTAAACTCTCGACTCCTTTTCACATAACCAATCTGATTTGATGATGGAACAAATCATTCCTATTTACTATGGTTGATCAGAAACTCAGAAAAAAAAGTGCAAATCTCCACATCATGGAAATACCCTGCTGCATTGGCTTTTCTCTGTTGGCCTAGTGTATCATTTCTATGTTATTTTAGATGTGCTTGTACTCCTTTATTATTATTATTATTATTTTACTTTTAAAATGTATGTAGTTTTCTTTTTCTTCAAGAATAAAATTCATTGCACTTTCCCTTTTTACTCATTTTTTAGTACTTTCATCAATGAGGTTTGGTTTTCTCTTCTCTATGATGTTTCAAAACAGGAGAACTCTCAAATTTTGTTTCGATGGATTGACTGTTACTTGAATTTGTTATTGGCCTCTATGAATATCTGCTTATCATTATTTAAGAGAATGGGATTCCACATTAATGTCAATAGTTTGCATTTATAGCTGTTTGGGGTTGAAAAGTTAACATTCAGAAAAACTTAAAAAGGTAAGCATCATTTGTTGTCATGATTTTAAGTTGAAAGTTTTAAATTATAGTATAGGAATTCAAATTTAGATGATTTTATCAACTCAGATAAAAAATCTTGCCCTAATTTTCTATTTTATAAAGAAATTATTAGGCAAAGGTGGGATACAAATACCAAGGATGCTAAATGTCATGATTGATCAATCTATTTGGGGCTCGATATTGGACCAATGGTCACTTGTATCTATACCTGTTTGCATAAAATTTCCTTCTTGATTTAAGCACATACACACAATTTCTGTTGGTTTGTTTATTGTGTGGGTATGCGTGGAATGTAAGTCTTTTTGGCATGAATTTAATGGCATGGAGTATGTCTGATATTGCTTTCATATTTGGGCTCAGCTGTAGACATTCAAGGTATTTTCCTGTCATGAGTTTTATTTGCCAATAGAAACTCATATGAAGAAGGACAACCTTAATCATTGGTTTTTTGGTCTATTAGGAGGTCCACTTGGACTGAGTTACACAATACAAAGATAGCTTTCCTCTTTCCCAAAAATTCTACACTCTCCTTAAGAATTTGAGCCTGGGAGCTCCAAGAGCCACCGGT
Organism: Ceriops zippeliana; assembly: GCA_037897445.1. Taxonomy (NCBI): domain Eukaryota; kingdom Viridiplantae; phylum Streptophyta; class Magnoliopsida; order Malpighiales; family Rhizophoraceae; genus Ceriops; species Ceriops zippeliana. The sequence continues at coordinate 5,494,599 of JBAPLH010000014.1, read as the reverse complement.
GTGTCTCTTTGCAGACAAGGATTAATTGTCTTTGATTAAGGAAACTTGAGAAATAGTGTGTAGCTTACCTTTTTTGTTATTCCATTTTGTGTCTGGTAGTTTTACCTAGTCAACGAATTTTGATTATTCAGCCGGGCTTTGATAAGTCCAAAGCAATTTATCATATCTTTAAAGTCCTAACACTCAAGTGGTTGTTGCTGCTGAACACATGTAAAATGGAGGTGCTGCCATAAAGATAAATGAACAACTTTGTAATGGGGTCACTTTAGATTGTTTTGTATTTTTTTTTTTTATACAATACATTTGAGTCCAATGACCATTTCTTTTTTTTCTTGTTCTGGGCTCCTTTTATAAGCTAGGGAGAATGTTGGAAGCTTTCTTTTCAGCTGCAGCGTGTCTATATGCTAGAAGATGAAAAGACAATGGCATAGCATATGTCATCTATCTAAATGAGCAAAAACTTTCCCGATAAGCTTGAAATTTTTACCGAAAATTGTGTTGCTCGCCATCTTGAAATTGTGTTCATGTTCAATTGCAGGTTCGTTCCATACAATGGTGCTTATAGGATGCTTGTATCTGTGTTGTAATGATAGTTCGTCATATGTGGAGTCCTATCTGAAATAGAAAAGATGGAGAATGAAGCTAATGGAATTTATTTCGGTAGTCATCATGGATCTAGATTTTCATTGATAGATTTGACAGGGATCTCCTTTCCTGTCTAAACTTGCCTTGGGTTGATTTGTCTTCCACGGAAACAGGAAGGTGAATATCACTTAATATTGGTTTGACAATTCAGTGTATGTGGTCTATTTGTGTGACGTATAGCAACTCAAAACAGCAGTTAGTAGACAAGAACACTAAATTGAACCCCTTTTGTTAGTGGCTCCTAGCCTCTCTCTTGATGCTAAATAATCCTGGTGTGTATGACCCTAGGCTAAATTACCAAAACAAGGTGACATGAATTGAAGATTTGAAGGGAAGAGGATCCACGAGAAGTAAAAGAGAAGTGAACGGGGGAGAACATTGATGAGTGGGGGCAGGGCAATAGAGAAAAAGGTTTTACCAAAACAGAAAATGGCACCGGAAGGGGGTGGCATTTAGTGAGGGGATGAGAAAGAATAATGGGAGAAAAAAAAATGAAAAGGAAGGCAATGGAATAAAATTGAACAATGGGAGGGCTAAAAGGCTGATTTAAATTTTTGCTTTTTTTTTTTCCTTCTGACGTAATATGCCTCCTAATTATTCTCAACTGTCTCATTTACTCTTGCATTTATTTGTGTTAAATGGTCTTCCAATCTGATGTCGTCCCTCTTTTTTCAATGCTCAAACGACCTAATCCCCCATTCAAAACCCTTCTCCATTTACCCAATTACCCCTCCCCTTTTTCCTGAACCGAATTCCTTTGACCTGTATGATATCAGTCCATCATCTTTTTTTCTTTTTATTTTGGGTTAAAATCTGGTCTTACAGGATCTTTACTATATTTCCCTAGAGATTAGTCATTTGATAGTTTAGTTGTCCATTATGTGCTTGTGCGTATCTTCAACTTGGGTTTAGGATTAGTGTTATTAGCCGTATGGTATCCCCTGGAAGTCAAGTTGCTCCCGATTTATTTCTGTTGGAACTGAAGATTGATTGCCTCATTGACTTAGTAATTGTTGATGTGTCCTGCTGTGATTGGATATGAAGCGACGAACCGAAAACGGAATAGATGAAAAGGAGGCATATGAAACGGTGCAAGACGTAACATTTCATGGGGAAACGCCGGCACAGTCGCCAAACCAGTTTACATCGTTTTCTGCTAAAGGGAGAAGCATAGACGCTTCTCTCTGTGCCTAGCATCGCCCATGTTCTAAGTTCCAGGATTAAAGAAAAAATAAACAAAAAGAAAACAGAAGTAGAAATCCAAAGGATTAAAAAAATAGTAAGACAAATGGGAAGCAGTGCTATTTAGCTCCACTCTCCTTTCATGTTGTGACTCCCCCATCCTAACATCAGCAGAAGTCATAAGAGATGGGACTACAAAAGTGGAGCCCAAGTAGCACTGCCCTGAATTAAAAAGGAGATTAGACAGAGAACATATACGATTTAAGTCCTAATGATAGAAGATTAGCGGAAGGGCTATAGCCTACTCTCTAGCTTTTCTGGTCTTCATGGCGGCGTTGTCATGAAGGAAATCAAGCAACACCGTGCTCTTGCATTTGGGGCACCTGGGGTCATCTTGAGACAGCATGACATACATTAGGCATCTTGGACAGCCCACAAGCGCCATGGCCGCGGCCTCAGGGCTGTCTGAGTGCGGAAGATTTTCTTCTTGGCTCACCTCTGATGACAGGCAGGAGCTTGGCGGGGAGGTTGGTGACACCGTGGCTGATCGACTCGGTGTTTCCACTCTGGAGCTCGCCCGTGGCGGCGATAGGTTCAGTTTCAGGTCAAGCTTATGGCTGTTGCCATTCCTTCGACTCATTTTCTGTGTGTCCTTTGCACAGTATATCTCACTCCTCTAGAATAAAACACCAATAAATATCAGTTAATTCAAGAACAGAACATCATTGCAAAAATAACAGCTGAATTCTACTGATAAAGTCCTATCTGATATTGTCATATCTACAAGGTTTGCAGTTCCTAGAAAAATAAACAAAAATGTTACCTAAAGGTCAAGGAACTTTTGCCAGACAGGGAGGAGAGGGCAGGGCTCCTCTAATTCAATATAGTGCGGAGGGAGGATGAAACTATTGAATAGAACAAGAGTGACAGGTATGGGTTGATGAAGAGTCGCTAGGCTTGAACCACTTGCAGTTCCTGTAGCACCATCAGCATGGTATTGGTGGGGGTTTGGTTGGTGGTTTTGGACCTCTTAAGGAAATCATATATAAGGGAAAAGGAAGAGAGAGAGAGAGAGAGAGAGACAGAGAGAGACTTGGTTTTAATTTAAAGCCTACCTTAATTATGGGAGGGGGGGGGGGAGGGAGAGAGAGAGAGAGGAATTGAAGTAATATTGATTGAAGAAGGGTATAAATTGAGGCCAGGAAATGTATTAATGAATGGAAAAATCTCAAGGAGTATGCAGATGGAGGAAATCTGAAGTAAATATTGCAATTACAAAGTGCAGCTAGCCTTCATTCATTGTTTTTTTTTTTTTTTTTTTCTTTGGTTTTTTGGGAAAAAAAAAAGAGAGGAGAAGGAAGGCCATACACCACCTAAGAATTTAATGGAAAACACCATGTCTACCAAATAAAAGCAAGCATAACAGCTAAAAACCCAATTTAAATATCCAATAGTACACTACAAAATTGATGGCAAAAGACACCAAGAGATTAAATGGCAGCACCCAGAAATTGCATAGAAAACACCAACAAATTAAATATATGAACCAAACGGAAGGATTACTATCTCCCTTCTTACCTGCTTTCTATTTGGAAAATCGCCAATTATCAGAAACACCCCGATAATATCTATCCTTTTGCCTCAGTTTTGGGTCCAGAGTTTTTTTTTTATTATTTTTTTTGGGGGGGGGGTGAGTGCTAGCTTCCCCCTCATATTTGGCACACATAATTTACAAATCCAAGTTAAGCACCCTACAATACACTAATTGCATGGTTATTGTTTATAAATACAGTAGTGATTTTACTTATTCTCGTCTAGTAAATAATTGTGGCATTTCATTGTTTGTATTAGCCGAGAGGGGAAAGATCACTGGTGACTCAAAAACTTCTTCGAAATGTGGTAGCAGTTTTAAAATTAAAATTTGACAGGATTACATAGGAACACATTATGGAATATGGATGATTGATCCTTCACTTCGCAGAAAAGCAAAGTTAAAAAAAAAAAAAAACAAAAACAAAATCAACATAACAACATTGTATCAAGGCTGTTACGGTTGCCATCAGTAGTAATTGCAATCCACGTGGCAAACACTCCTTGACCCCCGACTTTATTGGCAATGGCACGTTAGGGCATGATAAATGGAGCACCCTCCTCTGCTTTTTAAGTTTCAACCACGCTTCTTTTGACTTCAGCCCTGCAAGAGCGAGCTCTCATTGGCCATTTTTACCACCTCCCTTTTCTGTTTTATCCTTGTTCTTTTCCCTTCTTTTTTTTTTTTGTTTCAAAAAAAAAAAAAAACACCCTATCTCCTTGTCAATTCTGTTTATGGCAACTGCACTAATACAGAGTCTATCATAAACTCTCACTGGGGTTGGGTTTTGATAACGGGTATGTTTCTGGGAAGGACATCTAGTCCAGCAGGCTAATACTTTTTTAGTCTTTGACTCTTTGACAATGACCTGCTCTTTCCTACATCCTTGAGTAATTCTTTCAAACTGTTACTGATTCACTTGGTCTAGCCCTAATTCTTATCTTGGATTTCATGTTTAGGGCACTATCTAAGTAATCACATTTCCCTTTTTTTTTTTTTTTTTTCTTCCTTCCTCCTCCTCCTTTTTTCGGCATTTGCATTTTGAACATATTCACACCACAAACATTATATATTTGAGGCCTTCAAGTTATTATGTCTATAACTGTGTCTTGAATTTTAGCCGTGACAAGTAATTTTCATGTTCTTGTTCATTAATGTTTGATCCTTATCTATTTTGTTTGATGGTTCGGGGGGGCAGAGCTGCTGTCTAATTCTTATTAAATGAAATTTTTGGTTTGCCAGCAAACTAGCATGTAGATGGCAAAGTTTGATAAGCTCAAGGGCTTAGTGAGGCTCTTTAGTCAAAATACAGGACCAGAACCCACAAAGTCCTGACATCCCAACTTGTACTAATTGGGTCCATACAACTTTTAAGAAACAGAAGAATCCTATTTAAAAATGGGAAAATAATTAACAAAGTGGTTTTTTGAATTTTTTTTAAATAACTTCTTTGTTTTGGCTTTCTAGAAGAGGCAATTAAGAATTAGCCTCGTAAGTTAAAAATGAAAAATTGGTCAGTTGGCTCTATATTTATGGAAGATGCTTTGATTTAATGGGTACTGAGTTGTAACATTAATGAAAGCCACCCGAGGCCAAACTTTCCAATTTTCAAAATCATTTTGACTTTGAACTCATGTCCAGCAATTAATTAAATTGGAAAGCGACCATATTCAAATCATAGATCACAGCTTCTAAATTAAGGAAAAGGTTGATAAAACATTCAGATTGCCTTCTCCTACTTGAAAATCCTATCATAACGCGATGAGATTATAATATAAACATTCCTTCCATGCTTGGGTTTCAACTTTGTAACAATAGAAAATAACAACGTTGGTGGGATAATTTACATTTTTGGCCACTGAAGTTATCATTTATTTTTATTTTCATCACTCAATTTTAATTTGTTACAATTATATTACTTAAATTTAATTTTAATCAATATGTCATTTTACTAGGTAAAAAATTATAAAATTTATTCTCTAAATAATTTTATACAATTAAATATATTAATTGATATAGTAATAAGAATCGTATTATGACTCATAACATGATTAAAGAATTTAAAAACGTCAGTGAGTGTTTAAAAAGAATTATCTTTTATATTTAATAAACCGCTCGCCTTAAAAATAATTCAGTCCAAAGTATAGTCCATCAGTTAGAAGAGCACTCTCCATCCTGCGATATCCAATAATGCACTACATGAGAAAAAAATAATTAAAAAATTATTTATGTTTTTATAAATTTTAAATGCATACAATTTTTAAAATGATTTAAAATTTAGTGAAAGGCTTACTCTTTTAAAAATTGAAAAAATTATAAATATTTCCACGGGAACTTCATTTAGGATGTGAGCCAATCTGTCCCGTCCTCTTTAGGGTCCATATAATCTTCTGTCAAGAGTAAGCTTTCATGTCCACGAAAGTGCACGAGCAATGCCCACTTGGGTAGGAGGCAGGTGAGATGCAACAATGCGCAATTAATTGCAAGTAATGGCTCTATTTCTTGTCTGGAGCATGTTCCATGTTGCAACTGCTTAATCGCATCGAAATTGCCCAATTAACTAACTGGCTTGTAAAAGAACAATTTATTATCTAATCTAAAGAGGATTCTTTTCTCAAGAAAACAATTTTCCTAGGACTATTATCTTCTCGGCGTGTTAATATAAATTTTGATGGAATTTTCATTTTTTTTGATCTAATGCAGACACTAAGGCCACAACAAAGAACAAGAAAGAAAATATAATACTAAGAAGCTAGCCATCGGGGCCATGATACCCCCACCAAATCTTGTTGCAAGATGGACCAGATTCCAGTTGGCGCATGCTCTATAGCCTATGACTACCACAATCAAATGAAAAAGCAAAGTTTTCTAGCCAGACAGCAGCTTCATTTCCCTTTTAATTCCAAATTAATGGATGCTGGATATATATATATATATATATATATATATATATATATATATATGTCTCAACAGCTACAATTGGGTTCCTTAATTTATGATGGGTGGATGCTTTAGGATGCGGAGGAAGGCGACAATCCAGACCTAGGGGAGTTAACTGACATGAAATAGAACACTGAAGCCTCAGCTATTTTAAGAAGGAATTTTGACTCCAACGTCACAAGGCTAAAACAAGGGGGAAATGGGAATTGAATAACAGGTTGAGAGGCTGAGAGTGATCAGGGAGAAAGATTCCTATCCATTGCGTAGTGATGCATTCAAACTAATTTCAATGAGCTAGCTTGTCACAGAAGATGATAAAGCGATGTCCCTGAGATATCTCAATGAAAAGTTGACCCTACTTTTCTGGATCTGTCTCAATTTCAGTCAAATATTCTCCTTCTTCACATGCATGAAAGAATATATCTGAGAGTAGACACTTCAAGGTACATCGCAACTGCTTAAAAATAATAACAATAAAAAAAAGGGATTGTCCCTCGGAAAAATTATAAATTTTTTTATCGATGACAACCGACGAAAGAGTACATGAAACTCGAATCCAGGCACCCATCTCGAAAGAATTTGCAATTATTTTACTCCACCTATTTATATTGTGGCAGTTCAAAAAAAAAAAAAAAAAAAAAAAAGAAAGAAAGAAAGAAAAAAGCTATTTATGTATTGGTAAAAAGGTCACATGTTCAGCTATGACTGTAATTTTCCTGCCCGGCCTGCCTTCGTATTGATGCTGATTCTTTACATACACTCCAAAAAAATTACCTATTCTAGTTGAATGCATTTGTCTTCCTAATCATCCTTTGGACTCGTCAACTATAACACAATTTGCGACAAGGCGTTGCTTATGCTGAGGTTTTTGGAGAAGCTGGTGCCGACACTATCGCCCTCCTAGGACTCTCCTCTGCCTGGGATACGTAATATGTTGCCAGGTGATCAAAAGTTGGGGTGGGCCTCTGACACTTTTTTTTTCCCCTCTTTTGTTAGCTTCCCTTTGCTCTGTTTTTTGAAATCATTTGGCAGAATATGGTCAGATAATGTTTGCACTGTATTGGTAGGGGGGAATATTAAGGGTGAATGATTAAAGCGAACATCTTATTGGGTGAAATATGTGGCAGGATAAAGGAAGATTTGCTAGAACTCGAATACAAAAGCAAAATGTTCCAATAATAACAATATTTCAATCAGTTGTACTAGAAATGCGGAACCATATAGGATTATGAAGGTACACATTAGGTTTACCATGCAAATTCATTTTATTAGGCCAACAGGATAGGCAAAGAAACCACCACGACCCGTAAGAACAAAGCCGTCTTGATTTAATTATCCGGTGGATTTTGACTTCATTTCAACTCACGCAGATGCAAGACTCAAAAAGCATAGAAACAGTAACATTTGTGGATGTATGTATCTGAGGGTGAGCTACCTCACGCTTACAACCTAAGTTAACCCTTCTTGGTACGTAGGTGCATTCATCTGTAACCACTTCATATTGATATAACAAGTAAAATGTGACTGAAAAAAATAATATAAAAAAAGAAAAAGAAAAAGATGTAACCAATAAAATGTACAAGGAGTAATATATATATATTATTGATATCTTAATTCAATTTTTTTAAAAAAAAAAACTTATTATTTGAATAGTAATTGTTTCTAATAAATTTCTCTTAATTACAATAATTATCGAATCTAAAACCCTCCAACACAGTTAAATCACTTATCCTACACTTTTAGGGAGAGAGTACGATTTAGAAGATTTGAACTTGGACCAAGTGCAAGGAAACTACGCAAGTTAACCATCCAATCCATCGGATGGTATCTACATTTGTAAATCGGTATGCACAAATGTAAGTGGAAAATTGTCTGTAGGTTTGATTTGATTCGTACAAATTATTAACAAGAAAAATTTCACACTTAAAACATATCTCTCAAGTTGAGGGTAAAAAATAAATAAAAAATAAAAAGAGAGAGAGAGAGAGAGAGAGAGAGAGAGAGTACCCATTCAAGTCATTTGTAACTAAAGTAGGACACAAACGAACAAGATGCAGTCATTGATATGCGTTTAAAACGCTTTCAAAGTGCCAGTTAGGTATCACGTGCAACTGAAATAAAGGTTTTGCATGTTCTAGCAATCACCATCTTTGATCCATGAGGTTTAGCTTATCTCAGGAGACAAACCCATGCTTCTTTGCCATATGGAGGCAATTAATGGCTATTTTAAAAAAAAAAAAAAACTTTTGAGATATACATTAAATACTAAGTCTAAATAAAGTATATATATATATATATATATATAATAAGAAAGTTTAAACTCTAAATTCAATTAAGGCATGCGGACCATATAAACTTTTTTTCTTCTTTTTAAAGTTTAATTGTATCCGATTGAAACTCTAATTCAAGATATTCTGTTTTGGAGATGACTTTACAAGTGCTATTGAGATCAAACTTATTGGTAGATCATTTGAATTTGGTAGGAAGCAAAGGTAGATATTCCAATATTTGCAACCAGCCCTTGCATTTATGTGAAAAATAACTTTCTTGTTGGTAGGGGATCTGAATCCTGTCCACATATGTAATTCACGGGATGAGATAACATCAAACTATGCCTAGGTATCATGCTCCCCCCCCCCCCCCACAAAAAAAAAGTTAATAAAGGAGAGTAATTAATGTAAGTAAATTTCATTGCTTTTATTCATGAATTTTGAATATTAAATTCTCTCAACTTCCCTGGTCCTCATTAAAAATGCTGTGCATTGCATTTAGTGGCATACCTGTAGATTAGTCTCTAAATCTGGAGACAGAGAGATAGGGACTTCTCTCTTCGATTGATTACCATTTCGACATGCATAGCAGAGAAGCATTGAAAAGCCATTCACGGATCCCTGCCACTGAGCCAACCAAGCTCCATCAAGAGCCTCTCGGGGAATTCAATTGCAATGCCATTAAGAACATTTAAATGTCAACAGCATTATTAGTGCCTCTCTCTCTCTCTCCCCCTCCCTTTCTTTTTTTTTTTTTTTTCTGTTTTCCCCCTATTTATTCATGAGTATAATTAAAATCATAGTTTTATGTGAGAAAAATCATAGGGTTTAAATGGCGGTGTTTAAAGCCAACCCCATCTTAAAATTCAGAGTTGCATTTTTCCATGAGAAACTTCAATGCTCCCATTAGAACTTTATACACCAAAAGATTAATGCAAAGATTTGCCAGAAGGGGGCGTAGCTCCCCGATGCCATGTGACATGAGATTCTTCGACATGTAACTCGATCGTGTAATATTTATAATTTTACATTTTTAACTTTTGATTTCCAAGGCCATGGTGATCCCTATGGCCTCCTTGACTTTAGGATCTTTGTTTTGATCTAATCAGTTCGAGTTCAAACCTTGACCCTAAAATTTTTACAATGATATTATTACTAAGTGAGGCATTCATGTGACAATAATAAATAATTGTAGATATACACATGAACTCTTCCCCTTTCAAATGAATGCTTCACAATCAAAACACATTCTTTCAGTTACTCTATACACCACTCTTGTCTTGCGACAATCGATGACATGAAAGACCGCATGCGCTTAAGGTAGAACTCTTAGCCCACTTGTGCACAGAAAATTTTGGAACCTAAAAATAATGGGCTGTGTCATAATTAGCCCCGGAATAACCCACATGAACATGAAGGTATCAATCCAAAAAGAAGTGGCAGCTGGGGTGGTTAACTTTAAATTCAGCTCCTACACATCTTGGTAGAGGCTCATTAAATAGTTGCCAACTTGCTTGCTTATGTGGTATACTTATGGATCTTGCCCAACTTCACATTTTGGGTTGGCTAGTTCTCTTGAATCTTCTTCTGAGGCTGGCAAGCTTCCATTAGTAGAATTATCCCAAAACAGTTCTCTTAAATGTGCAAATTAGTGAAATACTCAGAAAATGAATAGTTAGCCAAGCCATTAATGATCTCATCGCTTATGATAAAGATCGATGGCAACAGATTAGGAGCCGTGATAGATTCTTCTTGGAGGCATTTAAAGGGAAAACTGGCATGGCAGAGAAGCAACTTTTCCAGGAAAATACAATTGATTTTGATTGGGGCTTTCCAGGATTGGAAACTTGCACGTCCTGTTTTCTTAAAGAGACTCCTAACTACTGGCATTAATTTTCATTACAAATCGTAAGTATAATCTGTTAGAGGTTCCTATGGTGGACAAGGCTACAATTTATGGTTGATATACATCCAGGGCATAAGAGTCTGATGGTCCATCCTGGTCCATCCTCCATCGATCAAACGAATATATCGTAAGATTGTGAGTCCATATCCCATTCTGCTGCTTTACATCACCTTGTGAAGGGAAAGTGAAAGCCTCACTGATACAACACGTTTCCTTCAAGGAGAAAGAACTCGACTCAATTACCTTGTCCTCAAATTCTTAAGAGGGAAATTTGCTCTACTCGGAGCTAAGCTAGTGAAAGCCTTGAATTTTGGGAGTTCCACCCGACATAAGTGCAAGCAAGATGCTGTGATTCAGCTCTGTATACAAAAGCATGCCAAACTGGGAACTTGACTTAGCTTCATTTCCTAGGAACAGTGCAAAAAACTAGCATACACTGCAGCAGATAATCATATACTAGTACAACAATACATAACACCAGAGCAGGGTGGACCGTTTGGGAAAATTCACAGTGACCATACCATGCATAAAATTTGCGTTCTAGAGATAACCTTACAATTAACACTGTTGTATGCACAAATTGTATTATTGGGTTCGAGACTTGGTTGAAAAATCCTGTGTGTGTTTTCCTAACAGCAGTACAAACAAATTTTGTGTCCCATTATCTGATCCAAATTGAAGACAACCCATGTCTAATCCAGATATTCAGGCCCACTAACAAGGAATTGATGTGAACCAACATCAGGTGATAGAAGTCAATAAGACAGCAACTGAAAGTAGATGGGTTGATTAGTCATAACTAAGGAATATTAACAAAAGAGAGGCTAAACCCTGGGTCCCCCTTCAATCAACATTAACAGGGTGAATTGCTCGGAAACTGGAAGTTTACAACCAACAATGAATTATCAGCAAGTGCAGTGAATGAACTGTTAAATGCTGCACTGATACGTACCAAACACTCGGAGCAAAGAGATGGGAAATTAAGGCTTGGGAATATACAGCTAGAAAGTGATCATCAAAGAAACTAGAACGACTGTTAACAATATGCATTAAATATTTAGAAGAGCATTGAGATAAACAGCAATGGTGATCAAATGCCAATCCATGGAGTAAATTGATCTTCAAAAAGTAAAGAATACCCTCATGTAGGTAAGACGAGAATTATCCTTTGTGTTGTTGAGGAAAAGAAGTAAATGAAATCAAGCCATCGAATCTCCCAATAAACTATACAACGGCATGCAGAATAACTACAACATGCAAAAGAGATGAGTTCATAACACATTTGTTTATCTTCAAGGTTAAAACGAGTACTTGTCATTATGAGTTCTGCTTCATCAAAGCTTCAAACACCAATCAAAGTCAATGGGCACTTTGCTGGTAAAGACTTCTCTCCCCACAACTGCAACAAAGTATGCACCATCTTGTTGTCAATGTCCCCCCTGAACATATGAAATGGACAAAAATCCATAGCAAGCCTTCACAACACTTAATGTGAGAGAGTTGTAAGGCAAATGATAAACTGTATTCCCCCACCCTCCCCAAATCTCTTGATAAATAACCTAAAAATCATTTTCATTGCTAGTAGAACTGAAAAGTTCCTCCATGATCTCTCATTGGCAAAGGCATATCATACATGATTCCATCATTTAACTTTAGAGTTCTTATGACCAAGCAATAAAGAAATACATTCAGGTTAAAAAAAGTTGCCCTTAGGTTAAATGATGCTGTGCTCTGCAACTTATTTTATGCCTAACTCATAACCACCATTTGCCCTAGCACCAGCCTTTGTTTTTTATTTGGACCCAAAAGCAGCAATGTAGAGTCATCCATCTCATAATATTTTAACCTCTGCATCATTGAAATAAATTTCTGCAACATAGCAGACACAATGACAAAAGCTTTTAGAGCATAAGTTTTTCCATCCCCTGCTAATGACAAGCGAAAGAGACAAAGCGCTCCAACTATATTACACGAATGAAATTAAATAATGCTAATATGATTTCATGGTAAGGCTAAACTGCTGTGATACAGAAAAGGCATCTATCTACTCACACATACTGAATGTGTCAGCTGTGTCTAGTCATCCAAGGTATCTTTGTGATCAAGCTCATTTGAACCTTCAGTCAAAGTGGTTGTAGTACCATTAACAACATAGTTTTGATTCCTACACTGGATCAATTGTTCCCGGAGGCTCTGGACAAGCTCATTAAGTTTCTGGATATTCTTTTCTTGAGAAAGGATTATCTGCAGCAAAGTTTATGACAATTAAATTAACTTCAGCTAGAACTTAAGCATTAAAAATTTTAAAAACTGGTGGCTACTCACACAGTTCAAGTTATTTAGACAGAATGGAGAAGCAAATAATGCCTGGTTCACCAAAATATGATGATATTAAAGCAATACCACTTTGGATATTACAAATTGTTTTGGCAAAGCAAACAGAAACAGAGCAGCGGAAGTACAGATGATTGGACAATATTAGTAACTTTATCAGACCTTCCAAATAGAAATGCACCATACACATGGTCATCTGTACACCAGTTGTTAATAAGCATCAAAAAGGTAAAAAATGACATCTTAAAAAGTACATAAAACACCATTTCGACCAGGTAGAATTTATTCATTCGCAAGACAGAATGAATTCCAAGAATACATTTTCTTGACAAACACTACTACTGATGGAGAACAAGGTGCTATTCAAGTGCAATAAAGCAAGTATTCCTAAGATCCTTTGCAAGGAATCGGTGATCCAATGACTAGGGCAAAGACAAAGAGGATGAAAGAAGCTTTACAAAGTTTAATCATGGAGCTGCATGACAAAAAAGGTGCTCCAGAAGATTTCAAAACTGTTCTAAAAGTTTTCAATGCTACACTAAGGATGAAACCAACTTGTTTCTTAACTTTTTGGGTTTGCATAACAAAATGATTCAAGGGTTCCTAGGGCAGGTCGCCTAGTGGGTTCTTTATCAACTACTGAACTACCTTAGAATTTTAGGCTAACCCATTTGGAAATTAGCAGATCTATCCTTTGATGTGTGAGGTTAAGCACTTGGCATTAAATATCAAGTGGCCCACCATCTGCCTAATTAACCAAGAATGATCTGTTTTCGCATGGGTAAGATCAAGCTTGCAGAACTCACTCAACTCCATATCAATTACAATGCAGAGAAGTCTCAAACTTAATTTTCAAATCGTTTGACTAATTCAATATGAGGAGGTAAGATGAGAACATAAAATTCAGTATCAACTACCCCTACATGGCCCATAATCTAATGAAGCCAAATACAGAATGAACTTATAGACACAATATAAAGTTCTTTTAGAAAAAAGATTCTTTTTTAAAAATAAGAAGATAAAAAAAATAAAGCAAAAAGGAAAGAAAAGAATCCATGGAGCTACCATACAGGAGCTTTGAGCGTTGAGAACACTGCCAATCGAATCAAGTTTCTTCTTAGAATTAAAGATCAAAAGTCAAAACAGTAACCAAGGCCAATGCACAAAAGGGGGGAAAGGAAACAAGAAATAAGCGGTCACCAAATCAAGACCATTCAAAGAGGGGGCATACATATTGATTTTGAGAGCTTCTCAATAACTGGAGAACAGTACGGCGAAGGCATCAAGAAAGTGAGTTGGGACAAGCACTTGCAAGGTCCAAAATGCCCCAGAAGCATCAATATAACAAAGCAAATCTAAGGCATCAAACTCCAGTCTCTTAAGGAGCCTCCACTAACTTCGTTATCATCGTCAACCTCATCATCAGCAATGATAATAAAATCAACAGTTCGTTCATTTATTTGATTGAATGATTTATTTGATTTTGTTACTGCAAACAAATCTAGTCTTTGAGGAGGGAAAGACACAATCTATAACGAATCCTAAGAAGAAACTAAATGGAGTTTCTGATAATCCGCAAACTCAGACACCCACTTGGGCAAACTCCGAAACACAGTATAAAAGTCTTAAACCTTTTCTTTGACAGATTCTTGTTGTCCGAGATTATAACGCTTCTGGTTCTGGGAATCGCCTGGACTTGCTTCGATGTCATTTCCAAATTGCTGCTTCCACTCAAACTGAGACGTCGACATTATTAACAACACCAAAAAGACCAGGAGCCACCGCCTCGACATCCTTCGCCGCCGCCGGCGCCGGCACCAGCACCACCTTTGTTCAGGCAATAACCAAAAAGTGAGACAAGAAGCATTAATCTCAGCAATCAACAACAATGACGTGCTTGTTTTTTTTTTTCTTCTCTCTCTTGTTTTTGTTTAAGGTAATAAGAAATAATCTTTGCAAAGCAAACGGACACATCAGAGTCGGACCTCGGGGACGAGTTCATTTCGGCGTCGTTTTGGAGTCACCGGAGGGTGGAAATTGCTTTGAAATGCGGCAGCCTCCAAGAAAATTCCATTAAAATTCGGACCTCGATTTCCACCACGTTGGATTTTTTTCAGATATTATGTTTGTCGCCCCTACACTTACTCGTAATTCGACATGACCCCCCGTATGCCTAACTAAATAATTACTGCACCTCGACGAGATAGCTTAGCAGTGACAAGATTTTAACTTGCAGAGGGCGCTGACCCACCAAAAAAGGGTAGAAGAGGGGGATGCCATGGGCAATCTCTCTATCTCTCTATTTATTTATTTATTTATTTAAATTTTGGGTGTTTTTCTTTTGTATCACGGACACGGCAAATAGTTGTTCATATTTCCAGAATCAATCCAGATCCCCAAGAAATGGGCAACGCTCAGTCACCTCCGGCTGACCCCCGTTTCGTTTCTGCCACCAGGTGAAAAGACAAAAAAAAAAAAAAAAAAAAGAAATTATAAATTTACCGTAGTAAAATAATTGATTTTGTCATTCTTGTGTTAATTTGATTGTTAAAAAAAAATCAGATCTTTCGCGCAAAAGGAAGTAGAGGACCTTGAAACACTGTTCGTGTCGCTGGCCAACCAATCGCAGAGCAACGGTCGTTACATCTCCTGCTCTGTTTTTCAGGTCAGTTTTCTTTTCTTTTCTTCTCTTCTCTTCTTGTTTTTTATCTTTTTCTTTTTTTTGGGGGGGGGGGTGGTTTCTCTTGTTTGTTGGTTATATTTCTACTAGTTAAATTCTCTTAATTGTTGGATTATTTTTTTAGCAATATTTTGGAATAAAGGGTCCTCTTCGCGAAAGGCTGTTCGATTTAGTTACCCAGCAACGAAAAGATGGAAAACTCACTTTCGAAGACCTCGTTATCGCTAAAGTAATTGATTAGTATGAAGTGTAATTACTTAGTCAGTTCAAAAGTTTTGATTTTTTTTTTTGGGTTTTTTTGCGCCGTTCTGCTGTATTCTTATTTGATGTTTGCCTTTTTTTTTTTTCATAAATATATATATGACAGAGCATTTACGAGAAAGGAACAAATGATGAGATTGAAGAGTTTATCTATCAACTGGTCGATGTTACAGGCGATGGCATTGTGGGAAGGTAATGCATATTATTGTTTTCACTTGCAACTTTGGATATTTTGATCTTAGGCGCGTTGTTTCCAGTTTGTGTCCTGTTTTTAGTTGTGTGTGTGTGGGTGTGGGTTTGTGAATCTGTTGTCAGGTCCGATTTGGAATCTGCTATAGTTTCAATTTTGGAGAGTGTATTTTCCGAAGAATATTCTGGACTTGGATCGAGTTTGCATCAAGATGTTGTAGATGTATTCCTTAATGCCGCAACATTTTCCAAGGATGTCCATGGAGCTGCCGAAAAATGCATGTCTTCTGAGGACTTCAAGACTTGGTGTTCTCTTGTCCTGTCAGCCAGGAAGTTTCTAGGAAGCTTGTTGGTACCACCTGATGCAGGTCTTCAGTCTTTCTTTGTTCATTAAGTCCCATGTGTTCTGGTTTCTTTATGTTTTATAGCAGTATAAGGTTATAATGTTTTTTCTGGCATACTCAAGAAAGAGCATACTCAGTCTGCTTAATAGTTCTATGAAAATATTTCATTTTCTTTTGATCCCAATCATGGTTTTTATGTTGTAGTGTGATTCAATTGTTCTTATGCCAATTCATATTGTAGGGCTTTCATTTGGTAAATAAGGTTTAGGATTATGAAAATTTTGTGGATAATAGATATACCAATTAGTAGTTTGAGCCAGGAATGTTATTAATTTTTCTGTCAGCATGCATATTTTAATTTTTTATTATGGAGGTGAAAAATTTTATTCGTTATCATTATTAGGCAATTGTTTGACCTTTCAATAAGAATTCGGTTATTGTAATCTAGTACAATAGGCCAAAAATGATTTTTGTACCTCAATTTTGATTACTGATTCATATGCAGGACGAGCAGGTTCTCAAATTCCTCAGTTGGTACTTAGAGAAAATATAGATTCCAACTTGTTACTATTGAGGAAGGAATATGCTTGGCATATAGGAGGAGCTCTTTCTCAACAAGAGCTGGAGGAATGGAAGCTTTTGTACCATAGTGCAATCAATGGCTTAAGTTTTAGCACATTCTTGGGAAGCATTTTGTGAGTAGCTTGCTTTCGTTTTGGAATGATATTTAGGAATACAGACTGTTGGAGTCTCTGGTTAGAGAATGAAAATAGAGGAAATTTGTGTATGCTTCCAAACTGAAGGACTTCACATCTTGTTATTAGGTTGGCTTCTTTCTTTCTCAAGTATTAAAGGATGTGGTTAGGTTGATTTTGACCCTCTTGCAAAACATGTGTACTTAATATTCATGTGCATTTAGCACACAAGCACCAACTCATAACATTGACCATTGGTTACCATGAATAAGCTCCCAAATAATCCATTTCTCTTTTTTATCCTCTCTCCCCTTTCCCCTTCGTCTTGTTGACCTAGCCTGTTATGAAAGCTAGGGATACTCAGTTTATTTCAGTTCCTTGGTTCCTACCTTTTTTTTTTTTTTTCTAAGTAGGAGCTGGATGGTAATTGTTCAATTAAACTGCAGGTTTGATGACAGGCCAACTGTGTTGATAGTTAAGGATAAAGAAGGCTACATATATGGAGGTTATGCTTCTCAGCCTTGGGAGAGGCATGGTGATTTTTACGGGGACATGAAGACTTTTGTATTTCAGCTGTATCCAAAGGCATCAATTTTCAAGCCTACTGGAGCAAACAGTAATGTACAATGGGTATGCTTCTGCTCTTTTTTTTTTTTTTTCTGTTTTGAAATGAATTCCATGAATATCTGATTGCAATGGCTGTTGTAGTTTTGTTTTGCTTTTAACACTGCTAGTAGAGTCTATCTTTGCATTTGCTAAAAATTAGTTGGTGAAGAGCATTGACTTCTTTCCTACTAATTTGGTTGATTTCTTTTGTGCTGTTGGGCCAAAAAAAGGTAATAGTAATTGACCCTCTGGTAAATTTGATGGGGATGGGATTGTCTAGAGAAGGTGCCAAAATAGTTTTTCAGTGGATGTTCAAGAGTGGATTTACAAGAAAACTATTAGAGAAATGTATGAAAGTCATTATCTTGTTGAAAGTAATACTACAGAAGTTTATTACTTGGAAGAAATTGCCTAGAATTTAGGAGTGAAAACTTAAACATGGTAGAACCCGTATGATTGGAAAGCTTGTTGTGCATTTTGCTTGTGGTTCCTTGTACTGATGTTATAATGTTAATAGAGGACATCATTGCATGTATACTGTAGATGCAAAGTCTCTACTGAGATTTGATTGCCTGTGGTTCTTGGGCCAATCTGACATATGCAGTTGTTTATTTATGCTTCCTTGTACGGATGTATGATTGCTAATTTAAATAAAGAATGTGCCATTACAACTTTCATATCAAAGTTGACAACTTGATTTGCATCACATGCAGTGCAGAGGTTGAGCATGAGAATTTAGGTATTCAAATGCGGTCAAAATTTGACGTCACATATGTCTATGGATTGGCAGTGTGCTTCGAATTTCAGCTCAGAGAACATCCCCAATGGAATTGGTTTTGGAGGGCGTGCCAACCACTTTGGCCTATTCCTCTCGGCAAGCCTTGATGTGGGGCACACTTTCAGTTGCACGACATTTGGCAGTCCCTGCCTCAGCAAGACAAATCGCATCGTACCAGAAGTTATAGAATGCTGGGGAGTCGTCCAAAATGGAATACAGCAAGGGAAGAAATATGATGCTGTGAGAGGCACAGTTCTTGAGAGATTTAGGGAGGATCGCCACATGCTCAACATGGTTGGCCTTGCGAATTCAAGCGAATGATTTGGCTATCATCATTCGCTTCTGCAATGCCCCGAAGCATCAGAAAAGTCATCTTATGTCCAGTTGGCCAAAGCTCTGTATTCGACCAGAAATGCATATTATAAAAGTAACTTCTTTTTTTATTTTTCTGTTACGTTGGAATTAAAGCCCGCGTATTGTGGAGATTCTAAGTAACTGAGATTTAACAGAGGTATTAGATGACGTTGTTGATGATTGTATCCATAGCAGTCAATGGATTAGGGGAGTAGATTTCTACTGACGCCTTTCATTGAGGTAGGTGATCTGAAAGACTGAAAAAGAGAAGCATTTTAGAATAAAAAATGAATGTAAGCCTACGTGCAGCTGAAAATTTCTGATTAACTGAGAGAATAAGGGATGGAGGTCAACCTGCTGTAATGTTGCATTTCATGTATGTGTACGTCAAAACACAGAGCTGCAAGCAATGGGTTTTAGCAATGCCAGAACGAGCTAGGATGCAAAGTGGGTGCAAGGCTGCAAGAGTTTTCTTTTTGCATTTTTCTCTATTCCAAACGAGTAGTTTTATTTTCGATTGTAAAAGTTTGGTTGGAATTGGAACTGTTGGAGAAAGCGGTTTAGTTACACTCCGCCTCTTCTAAAACCCAAATCGTATCGTAACCGTAGCCAATTATAGAATTTAATAAGAATTGGAAAAGAGGGTTAGGTTGTGCTTCGTGCCATCTACAAAATCAAAACATAACCATAACTAGCCGTAAACCAATTCTGATTCTCGATATGAATTAAAACCACATATGTAACATACACTTGCAAATTAATCGATAGAAGAAAAATTGGTACGTGACCAACCAAAAGATCCTTGGTCGGCAAATGCAACAAACATATTGTCGCGGACACCATCACAATTGTCAAATATAAACTCGAATAGATTCGGCATAAAAGTAAGACCTATATAAACTGTCGTGGACACTATCAAATTTGTCAATTATACTGTTATATTGAGCATTTGCCAAGATAATCAACAGACCATGTTACGATAACCTTTAATTAGCAATGAAAAACCTTAATCTTCATTAAGTACATTTTCAAATCTTTTTTCTTTCGAGCAATCTCCAGATTTTACAAAATGTACCGGCCGAACATCCTCGGCTAGATAAGGAGTCCAAATACGTGAGTGGGCCGAACCTTGTCGTCGATGGGGGCCTGTTGGTGATATAGCACCAGACTACCTGGGATGGGTAAAGGGGGTGTAGCCTAATAATAAGATTTCCTCACAAATCAACAGTTTTGTGTGAGATTAGTTACCAGCTTGCTAGTCCAAAATATGCCTTTTTGCTCGTTTTCCTTTCCCGTCCGTGAAATAAAGGGAAAACTGGTCCAAAACCAAAGGGAAATTCAAGAACAAAATGCTAGAAAATATTAGCCATATTCAGACAAGTGTAAACATTTCAACACCAAGCCTACAACTGTTCAACAGAAAAATGTTAGCATTTCATCGCGTTTCCTTCCTTTTGCAACTATCACGCTACTCCCACAGTGCCTCATTGGCACAGCAACCTGAACCACGGCTTGTCCCTATTTGGCAGCAAGGAGGTGAGTGACTTACCATCATCTTGGGAAAGAGATTTAAAGTGGTATGAGGACCAGATGCTTCTTACGATTCTAACACTGTTAACAACTACACCAGATTATATGAGGGATAGGTTCTATTTGTACGTGCACTTTGAAATCTGTATAAACATAGTCAAAACCTAATAACACACAATTCCTACAAGAACCATCCGGTCATATTTAATTGACAAGGCATGTTATACCCACACGTATACAATAGGCTTCTCATTTAATGCATTTGAATAGATGATGACGATGCATACAATAATAATAATAATAATAATAATAATAATAATAATAAAAGCATTTGCTGGTGCGAAAACAGGACGATACTCACACAATTCTGTCTAGCTGCGAAACAGAACAATACTCAAGCTCATTTTGCACGGAAAGTAACTTACCATAAGGCATCAGAGTCCCATTTCCAAATCAATTGTTCAGACAATTGCGTTGCGCAACAAGAAAATGAACATTCCAACAACAAATCCACATAAATTCAAATACACAATCAAACGAAAGCATCTAAAAAATGAACGGCAAAACCGTATCTGGGAAACGTGCGTCTGACAAACAGATCCCTAGAAAAGCACATCTGCAAGAAAATTATCATGGCACAAAGTGTTCTCAGAGACTAGAAATACCCATTAAGGGCAACATAAAAGAAATTAAAAGTAAAAGACAGTCGCTCATTTTCAATTAAGTAACAAAGCAGCAGCAACAAAAATCTTTCCGACACATTTGAAAAGCTCGACCAGAATTAAAAGAATAAAACAGCAGTACAATTAAAACCTCCCGCCACCAGCTCCGCCTCGGCCGAACCCGAACTGGGCAACGGGGACGGCAACCGGGTCGACCTGGTTGAGGCCGGGGAGATCCGACATGCCGAGGGCGCCGAGCATGTCGATGGTCTCCTTGTCCACGTTAATCTCGTCGGTCTGGATGGCGGACTTTTCGGGGACGAAGTCCATGCGGCGCTCGCGCTCCTCCTCCTGGAGCTTGAGGGAGATGCCGCGGACGGGGCCCTTCTGGATCCTCTTCATGAGGTGGGTTGAGAAGCCGGCTATCTTGTTGCGGAGGCGCTTGGATGGGATGATGGCAACCTCGGCGATCACTTTCTTGTTGGTGTGGAAGTCCAGGGTCATCCTGGAGTAGTATCGCTCGATCACCTGGCGCGACGATTTCTTCACCGTCTTCGTTCGCACGCGACCCATTTTCTTCTCCTCTTTCTTCTTAAGCTTCTGCCCCTGTGAATTTTTGTGTGTGGCCGCCGATTCAGAGAGCAGCGAAGCTCGAAGGCTCTTTGTTAGAGAGAGGCTCGGGGATTAGGGTTTTGTTTGGGTATTTAAAGCAGCACCCCCATCTTAAGTTTCTGAATCTATGGCCCATAGCAGAGCCCAATAATATATATGTAGCTCAAATGTGGGCTTGAAGCCCATTCAGGGATGAAAACGCTCGGCCCCCCAACCCCACCCCCCCAAAAAAAAGGTAAAATTAACCGAGAGCTCTGGTTCATTAACATTGAAATCGTTTTTAAAGTTAAAATTTTTGAATTATAAGTTCAAAAAATAATTTAAGAAAATTAATTAAAATAATAATATAAATAAATAAATAATTCAATCTAATTTGTAGGATATCTTGATGATTGAAATTAATTAAGAGGCGATCAAATGATTAACTTGGTTTAACAATTGGAGATAGTGAACCTTCTTTTTTTTTTTTTTTTACCTTTCTTTTTCTTTCGTTGCACAATGGGGCACATGAATGCGTCAATATAGTGAATTGTTTGTGTGTTTATTTTCTACTGTTGTAATAGAGAAGAAATTAAATTTTCTGATATTCGATCTATTATTCTTATCGATTAATAAACAATAAATTATGTAATACTTCTTTTTTTATTTTGTATCAATAATATAAATTTAATATATATAAGTTGGTACCTATGAATACCATCCATTTTAAAGAGAGATTGAGTGGTGAGACTTATTAAGGAGTGTGAGAGCCATAAGAATATAGACTATTTCTATCATAAATAAATAAATAAATTTGTAAGTGAAAAAAGAATTTGAAGGTATTATTACTTATATGTGTCTCAATAAATCTTAAAATTACATGTCTTTGTTATGATGCCCTAGCCTCCCAACAAATAAATAAAAGGTAGAACATCTAAATAAGACATTGATGTGATTTGTGTTTTAGGATTATTGTGTTAATATATATGTGTGTGTGTTTGACTTGTAGTATGTCATAGGAATTCTAGTAGTTGAAAGTTAAATTTAAATTTTGGAGTGGCAAATGCGAGATTTATGGCAGAGTAGGGATGACCATCTTGCGTAGTTTACCATGCATCCATTTAGTCTTCCATAACCCATATTCGGAAAACAAAAAAAAAAAAAAAAAAAAAAAGAAACTTGTAATTGCAGTATCTGTCTTTCTTGCTATTAATCATTATTCATTCATACGAGCTGTTAATTATTTATATTAGTTAAAAACGCTAAATGACGCAATAATCATTAATATTATACTTAGAAAAGAGTGTTGCAATGGCAGATGGACTCCCAACAGTTGATGACTAGGCTACGGTAGGAAAAGGACCTTTGTACAATTAAGAACCTTTTTCGTTTTTTAATTGGGAAATTTCAGTATTTTCCTTCGTGAAAGATGCCTAGTGTTGGCTGCTTGTGGTCCTGTCTACTTTATCTATTTGGTAAGTTCATAATTACATGATAGATGGGTTTGTCCAAAACAAATCTCTGAGACACCCCGTATAACAGTGAAACGCACCTTAAATTCTCCATGCCTACTTATTTATTTATCTTCCATTTTTTTGATTTAAACAAAAAAAAGAGAGATAAAAAAAAAAAAAGGTGGTTGGGGTGGTCTTGAACCAGATTACTTTGGCAAGTGTTAAAACCTCTGCAGTGGCAACGCAAAAAACTTACCCACTTGTGTGTCTTGGGGCGGGGCGGGGAATGCACTGGCGCTCGTCGGCCCGATGAAACCAAGAGATATATCATCAGGCCGCGCTGCCCAATACGTAAGTAAAATTACGAACCGAACGGAATCTATACAGTGAAAGACGCACGTAAAGAGATGCTGATAGATTGAGATGGAGATGGAGATGCAGAGGTTAGAAATCCTCACATTAAGTTATGTTTTAGTTTCTAAGATATTTTGAATTTGAATTAAATGAAAAGATGGAAAATCTAAGAATTATCGTATTATTATATAACTAATGATTTTTATTTTTTATTTTTGAATATGATTCTATTGATCATTCCAATAAATTTTTTGTGAAGGTAAAAAAAAAAAAAAAAGTTGAGAAAAGGGCTCTCTGACCGGGAGACAAGAATGAAATGCTTCGCGTTCGATTAAATCCACGATCGTATTGGCTCAAAATGCGTGCGACCTTATTTTGTACCAGTTAATTTTAATGGACGGCCAATGTCATAAATGTTCGAATGGGTGGCGAGAACTCGATAATGAAAAGACCCTGCTGGCTTTAATAATTCCAAACACCGACAACAAGGGGCAGCCTGTTTCAAAGTCCACACAATTTAATGAGCCTCCAATTCAGCTCAGAGACGATCCAATTAATGTGCCGCTTTCGGCGCATCATTTTGCATGGCCCATTTCGTTTGCTGCCGGCTTGTTGCCTGCAGCAGTGTCTGCCATTGTTTTATCGAGTCTAATTCATTTTCCTACGGAAAGAGAGAAAATTCAAGAGTCATTTGAAATTTTGTGTCCCAATTTGCGCTTGCATACCATACTGAGACATTTTTTTTTTTTTATCAATAGGATAACGTGCAAGCATGTTACACGTTACGGTGACTGCAATTTAAAAATAAATAAAAAGATCAATTTTATTATTTTGACAGTCATTTGCATATACAATTTTGTTGGTGTTTGTTGTCTCATATTATATGTGTGTTAAAGAGTTTTTGGATTCATAAGTGGCCAGATAACATTCATTTAATAAGTTAGTTTTTAGGCTAAAGACCACAAGTGGTATCAGGGACACCTTATGGTACTATCACATGATACAAGAACACCAGGAACCTATGTTATTCTACATTGAATGTATGTTAGGGAGGGACCTTGACAAGGGCGTTAAGGATTCTACATTTAACCTAAATGTGTAATATGGAAGTCTTGGGTTCATAAATTTTTAAATAACTTTCATCCAACAGGTCAGTCTTTTAAGATAAAAGTTAGGTATTAGCTAAATTTTTATCTTATTATTACATCATTAAATATATTAATTTAACATATATTCTAGATTTTTTTAAAAAATTAAAAATTAATAAAATAAAAGCACTTTTGAATATTATAAAAGAGAAAAAAGTATAATATTTTAAATTTTTATTTTTATTATTTTTTTTATATTCTAAAAAAATTAAAACTTATGTGATATCAATAAATTCAATAATGTGATTTTAAGAAAAAGAAAATATAATGTATAACATGTGAGTAAATAATACATAATTACATTTAATAAAAAATATTCAATATAAATTAAATTTAACTAATAGAATTAATATGAAGTGAATTTAACAAATATATAATTGTAAAAATTATTTAACGTGATGAATAAAATTAATCATGTTGTCTTAAAAGTATACTATAACATTAAAAAAATTCTTAATAACCGACGTACATTAACTTTTTCCCACAACTACGAACATTGTGTATCTAGAACAAATGTGCTTTCACCAAAATGAAAATCATTTTGTTAGGACCACTCTTTTTCTTTTTTTTTTTTTTTTGGGGCCGAAAAACACAGAGAAGACACCTTTTTTTACTTCCAAAAGGAAAAAACGTACACCAAAGTATTGTGCTCTAGTACCAAAGTTCTCTCAGGGAGACACTAAAGTTTTAATTGCCTTGGTGAAGGATTGATTGGTGATGCTATAACCTCCGTCCACTACGAGGTTGAGTCCACTCACATATTTTGACTCGTCGCTACTCAAATACAAGGCAGCCTCCGCCATGTCCTCTGGCTTCGGCACCACACCTTTCAAATTGGCGGATTCACAAACCACTCGCTCCACAGAACTCTTGTCAATCCCCATTGCATTTCTCAGCAACGGAGTGGCAACTGCACAGGGAGATACGCAATTAACCCTTATTCCATACTGCCCCAATTCCACACACAAATTCTTCATCAACCCCACCACCGCATGCTTTGACATGGTGTAAGCATGTGGCGATTCGCCGCAAGTCACTGAACAGACACTTGAAGTGAACAGGATAACGCCTTGTTTCGCCGGGATCATGACCCTGGCAGCATGCTTGGCACCCAAGAAACAACCGTAGACATTAACACCGAAAACCCTCTTAAAGTCATCGTTGTCAGTTCCCAATATTGTCGGATCTAAATTGCCCGTAATGCCAGCATTGTTATACATGATGTCAAGCTTCCCGTATTTGGAAATGGCAATATCGACAACTTTTTTGACATCGGTATCGCTCGTGACATCAACATGTACATAGGTGGCGACGTCCTCAGACCCAAGATCTTTGCAAAGGGATTGGCCGAGTTTATCTTGGACATCGGCCACAATGATCTTGGCACCGTGTTTAACAAAGAGTCTAGAGGTGCTCTCGCCAATGCCACTAGCACCTCCGGTGATCACCGCCACTTTTCCTGCCAACCTGCAATTCGAAGTTAAGTTGTAGGACTCTGACATATAAACTAATTAACAACAAGAACAAGAGATGACGAAGATGAGATCAACTCGATCGAAAGTACAAAAGCTAACCTCTTGGCATCGAAAGCTAGTGCCGCAGAGAAGCTCATATTTAATTTGAGTAAAGGAATTGGACTAGTTTCTTTTAGCTTTCCTTTTGTGCAATGGAACCACTACGTTGCAAAGATCTCAACATTTATAGCAAATCTTACCAGAAACATCAAGACAACGAGGTAGTCGGTGGTGTTAGATACCTTGATAAAAATATTATTATTAAATATTAGTTTTCAATTTTAAAATTATATAATTATATAATAAATAATATCATTCTATAAATAACATGTTTGAATTTGTCATAATTTAAATTATGGATGTCCATCAATAATTCAATTAATTTCAAAATTATATTCTTTAATAGTATAATAATGTACAACATTAATTATCATTAACTGAATCGCTTTATAATTAAATAATTAATAAAAATATTATTCATAAATATTCTAACATTATTGAATAGAAAATTCTAACATTTATTCACTCATTTTAATTAAAATATATTACATCAATTGTTAAGTGTAAAGTGCAGTAACAATATCTTATTATTCTATCATAATATTATATTATAATAAACTATTTAGTATGAATTATGACTGTTATATCATATTTATTTAAAACACTTTATTTCATAAACTACAATACTTACAATTTACCATATAAGACTTATAATATATAATTTGATAATAATTCATAATAATGTCTCACAAAAGATTGTTAAAAAAAATAACAAGAAGTTTAAAGTATTATTACGTCATATAATATCAATTATCATTAGTATAACTAAGGTTCATCCTAAGAATAAATTCTTGATATAATGTTGGTTATGAACTTTCATATTAATATGTTATGATAAAATCAATTAATATTTTATAAACACTTTTTGTTTGTGAACTTCTCTTTCATGACCAAATATTTCAATTCTCATTAATTTTATTACATTCAAGTATTTGTTAATCTTAAAAAAGAATAAAATTGTAAAATTATCACATAAATTTTTAATGACTTAATAATAATGTCAATAATTTCAAATTTTAAAATAACATTTCACAGTTTAATATATAAATATAATTTTAAATTATACTTTAAACTTTATTATTAAAAATGGATGAAATAATAAAAGAGAATTTTCTATTATTTCATAGAATTATTCCTTCTTTTAATAAGGAACAAATATCTAAGAATGGATTTTTGTTATTAATACATCAAATAAAGTCTAGATCTGAATATCTAATTACTTCTAAATGGTTGAATTTTCTATATATAAGTATACTTCTAAGTGGTCAATAATAGGATTACTTTTACATTTACTTAATATTATGTAAAATTGTAAAATTAATATCTAATTTAATGCATTATGTTACCAACAATAAAAGCACATGTAATTGATTTTATTTTATTATGCTGTATTTATTTTTAAGATATTGTATAAAACTAAATTTATAACCTTTATGTACAATATAACCTTAAATGAATATTTACTCATTTTAAATTTTTCAAAAATTTTATTAATTGTACTATTTTGAGATAATCCTTATTTATTGTGATATGTCATAGAACATTTTTATTTCTATCACATAAGGTGTATCTTGTTTCTTTCACTATAATTTTTTTAAAAAATTCATAAAGTAACATAATATACTTAAAATATTAGCAATGAGCAATATTTCATCAACATATAAAACTAACAAAAAAACTTACCTTCTCCGATCTTTTCATTAGTCATTTAATAGTTTAATTTCTTTTTATATAAATTCTTACTTCCATTAAGTAACTTTAAATGTTTAGGTGCCTAAATCATAATTCCTTCCTATTTATAATTTAATATAAATACCTTGAACTATTTTACTATATATCTTACTTAACAAATAATTTGTAGTTTTGAGTACATATATCTACAAATATATAGGTAGAAAAAAGTTATTCATTATGTTTTTAACTATATTCGTTAATGCTTAATAACACTTTTTGTTAAGGTGTGCTTTATATAATTTATAATACATACATGTTATAACTTTCAAAAAAAATTCACAAATAGACTTAAACATTAACCCAAATCTTAATATTTTTTTATAATATTCATTACTTTTATTAGATTTTAAAATTTACATATTTTTGTTTAATTATTTCAAACTTCTTTTATATATACTTCAAAGGTATCCAATGATAGAAATTTTTATGAAGCAAATAAAGAAAACTATAATGTGTAAAATCATTTATAATGATAAGTTACAAGTATTTATTAAAGGCTACAATGTTTAAAGGTCTACAAATATTAATGTGTATGATTTCTAGAAGTTGGATGCTTATTGTAATTTCTTTTATGCTCTATTTGATTTGCTTTTATTTGATGTAATCTATACACATTTCAAAATTAGTAAAATTTATATTTAAAAGAATTTTATGATTAACCAATCTCATTAATCTTTCTTAAAATATACATCTTAAACATTTATGTCACAAATAAGTAAAATTTTCATTTATTATATTATGGTTAATTTTAATATTATGATATACAATAAGTGAAAATTCTTATAAATTTTATTATATTTCAATTAACATAAAATGTTAATAAGAATAATTTTAAAAATATTGATATTCTTAAATCTACTAAAATAATTAAATCATAATGTATTCTTATGTTATTGTTGATGTATGAATAATAACATTAAAATCAAACTATTAAGTATTATGGAAAATTTCAATTAAATTTAATTTGAAACATACTAGCATATTTAATTTTCCTTTCTTTTTATCCTGAATAACATAAGTAGACTATTTTCTTACTTAAACTTGTTGATTTTCACCTTTATTCCTTTCTTAACTTTTTCGTCCATAAGATTAATGTAATAACTCAATTAATTTTTCTTCCTTATTTTATTTTGAATAAGTACACTAACGAATTCATTAATATTTCACTTTTTTATTAATGTTATAATGAATTTCAAAAGACTCATACTTATAAAATAATGAGCTTAAAATAAATTATATCAAAAATTAATCATTTACCAGTAATTTTATAGTCTTAGATTTTACTACAAAATTAATTATTTCAATAATGTGCTCTTGCATAATTAATAAATTAATAAATTTTATAGTTATGAGTCTCATTATAAAAGTATCAGCAAATGACTTATTTGTAAAATGAAACTGTCTTTCACAAATTACAAATATTTTTTTGTACTTTTTTATTTATAAAATAGTTTTTTTAAAATGTTATTAATAATAATCACTTTTATAAGTATAAGATTCAACTTATTGTGCAATTAAATTTATGCTTAAGTATAAATATATTTAACCAAAATATTAATTAACCTCAATCATGTTATTAATTATGAAATAAAAATTTACTTTTAGATAAATATTAAAGTTTCAATAATTAATAATGTCAATTTATACAATCCTTTTCATTCAAAAGTATTTCATTAAAATAATAAATAAATGACTTATATATGTGTGTCATTAAACATATTAATTTAGTCATTTTGGTGACTAACAAATTATAACAATAAGGCGTGCATGTCGATTCAAAAATTTTATTTTAATCACTTTCATGACAATCAAACTATAATGATAACATATACATGACATTAAATATAATAATTTGATTACTGTAGTGACTAACAAATTATAATCTTGATACATATATATAAAAATATAACTTAATATTTATTAACAATAAATATCACAATATTTAGATTTATAAGTTTGTCACTAATACATATGGTTTATATTCATTTGAATTAAAATTATAATCATATAACATATGACACATAAAATACTTTTTTTGGCATAAAATGTAATTAAACTTTAAATAGTGATATAAAGAATTATCAATTTCTTAAACATAAGTAATTATCATTCATTATGTGGCATCCTAATTAACATATTATCATTATCCTAATTGTTGTAAAAAAATCCCTCTTTTACAAGAACATAAGTTCTATTCTTACACTGCCCAATTTAGCATGCCTTTACAACCTTTTTATCCTTAAAAACAATAATATAATTCACAATATTTGAATTTGACATTACAATTATAAATCATGTTATCTTAACCTACATCCATAAGTTTTGTTTTGTTTTCCTTATTTTTTATTTAATAATTATTATACAAATTATCTGATAGTTACTAATAATCAAATTTTAGCATCACTATTAACATTATAATAATTGATAATTTATGTGTCCTTTTGTTTAATTATAAAACTGAATTGTATATAAGCTAAATATAAACCCTTGTTTTTTTATAAACATAAATTTGGCCTAACCAAATTATTTTGTTCTTGAATTATTTCTAAAGAAATTTTTAATGGGCACGATTTTTTTAATGCAAACTCAAAAAAAAAAATCGGAATAATTTGTAATCTTGTTTTTTTTTTTTTTTTACCAACAATTCGACTTGTACATTATCATGAACAGAAAATTGATTTTCTCAAAACATGTACGCGACCGTCCAATAACTCTGCGTTTGGGAAAGCCAACTTGTGGATGCTGCTTAACTCTGACCAGTGGGTGTCAGATTCTGCAGAGTAAATGCTTCATGGGTAAGAGTTGAAAATTCGCCCTATACACATTAAATAAGCTTTGCTAGCTACTCGGCAGAGAGCGTGAGTGGCTTGTCTTGGACGCGTCGGCACGAGAAGATATGTGAATCCTATTTAAAGTTTCAGGACTTGAGCGCACGAACATGGACAGAGTCTCTGTTGTCTCAAACAAATTAAGCACAGCACCATCAACACAATATTGACCTATTTGAAACGATGACGGCCCATTGGCCATCCCATTCGGATTTATCATGTTGTCCGTCCATGTTACATTTAAATTAAGGAAATAAAAAGAGGGAAAAAACGCTTAACTAGAGGACAGGGTTTGCAATTGGTCTAAAGTAAGGAGTAAAACAGAGAGCTTTTGCATATTGTACTGAAACATTTAATTTTAGTTTCATATCGGGGACCCCAAACTTATAATGAAAATATTTACCTTTACAGTGAGCATATAATAATTAATATCATTATGAAAAAGTACTGCAGTTACGCTGGCAATAAAAAGTGATCACACTGATATCCTTGAATTTTTGACGCAATTAGATGAGTCTTTATGAACGTCGTGATCCAATAAAAGACCCCATAGATTTTGAAGATGATTCTGTCTATATTAATGGGGTCGGCGATGTTGATACTATTTGGACCCCCCCATATATCTGCGACATAATCACGACGTGTCAATAATCGCGCGGTTTCTTTTTCTTTATAACTCAAAAAGAATAGTATAGTTTACGCGTGGACCCAAAGTTGAACTGCCCGCGGTGTATGAAATTAATGCTGTGGGCAAAAGAGCTGTTGTGGGATGCATTTTTCAACGGTCTGCTTCAGTTCAGTTCAGTTCAACGTACTGGACTGGAGAGCGACCTGCAAAACGAAGTGTAATTGATTTAACCTTCAAACTGCCACTTTGTCCTTTGCATTGTCCGCCATTGGTGGATCATGAGCGCCGTACATACGTTAGCCAAATAAAGCCAGAGAGGGTCCCGGCTGGAAAAAACCGATAAATGCAGTTTCGTTAATTGTCTAGGACGTCAGACTTTTACTCCGAGACCAAAAATTTTACATTGAAAAGAAAGACATGATCCGGTGCATCAAAGTTTTGAGTAAGAGGCAGCGTGGTAGCGTCTAAAAAATCTACTAAATTATTGGTTTCTCTTATCTTATAGTGATCCATCTCCATTGTTGGCCCAAGCCTGAGCATCACTTCTCCACAAAAATTAACACTACCTCCAGCGTCTGGCAAATGTTGCTTTCGAAAAAGCACGTACTACCAATTTCTGAGCGAACATCTTTGAAGAGCACCAATGTAACGGGTTAATACTGTTCAATTCCCATGTCGAGAACGAGTAAGGTATTGGGTTATATAAAATAAGTACTAAACATTTCAATAGATTATCTTTTTGAGAAAATTTAATGACTCGTAACAATCAAACCCTTAATCACCCATTAGTATAATGTTTAGATCGTATTATGAATTATTTTAACAAAATAATTAGATTAATATAGGAATTAGAGATAGATTTATGATATTAAATTTTAACTATTATGCAATGTAATAGAACTGTTTTTTTTTTTTTAAGTACACTGTTAAAACCATGCAATGATTTTTTATTTTTTTTTTGATAAAAAGTCATTTCTGTAAGGACTGCATAAACAATGCCAGAAGGAGTCTTCTTTGTGTAATTTGGATTAGATCCCTCCATTGCACTAAAAGCGAGAAAATCTGAAGCCTTCGGAGGAATTTACTCCTTTTACCCCTTTCACAAATGCCAAAGTAAAGCGATGGATCACTATTGATGAGACCTTGTGCAAACTCTTCGTTTCAGCATTTAAAAAATGTTTTGATTATATATAACCATTGGTTGCTTTCGGGACGATGGATAATTTATGCAGTCAAGTGGCCTGTCCGCATATAAGCATGCAATACCAGACCATGGCTAGTAAACAACAGTCGGGTAAATAATGGGCTGTTTGACTTTTACGACGGTAAGACGCCAACAAAAGTCTCCCCTTCATGATGGATAACTTCGGTTATTAAGTAGCCTGCCCATATAATATGTAATGCTATGTGTAATAAATATATTAATGGGTAAGTATTTAGATATGTATTAACTCTCACGTAGGACAGGGAGAAGGGATATTAGGCCTTACAAATGTAATTATTATACATTCTAATAAGTTGTCTTTTAAATAAAAAATAATAATTTTGTGATAAAATAGTATCTGAGCATGATTAATTTGATAAAAAAATCATAATTTTTAAATAAATAAATAATAATCACCACCATAACATATATTAGTCTAATTTATATTTACATATCTGAATTAATTTACGTGAGTAGAGTTTATTGTTTATATTGAGTCTGACTTGATATATGGGGCAGAAGAGGCTAACTGTCAAACTCTTGCACGTCTAGAGAAGTTAGCGTGGCGCTTACAAGGACAGCCTAACCTAAGGAATTTGATGATATTTTTAGACTCAATGTTAAATGATTAGCAAATTATTACGAGGTCTCTTATCGTCTCTTATTCTATTTATTCCTCTCTTAACCCCCCCCCCCCTTTTTTTCTTCAAAAATTATCCCTCAAACATTTTTCTCGCACTTTTTAAGACTAATTCTGGACATTTAGCAGCTTGGCTGACCACTTATGATACAATAAACCTCTTTTTCTCTCTCTCTCTCTCTCTTTTTTTTTTTTGCGTGTGTGCGTGCGTGTGTGTGCAATGGAGGGTGTATCCCCGAAGCAGAATTAATTCTGCCACACCTTAACACAACTCATATCAAGACATGAGATAAGGGTGAGAGAGTAACCTGCGTCCACCCTCGGCCCGGGTTACAGCCATGAGGCCCACTCCTCCCATCTGCCTGCGTTCAACCTACTTATCAAAGATATGTCAAAAAAACTTTAAGTGTTTTGTAATGAAAATACGAGCTGGTCGAATCGGCAGTAAGAGAAACATAAAGTCCAGGCCCAATCCAACTAATAATTAGATCCAAGAAAGAGTGAGCTGGGTTGGACGATATTAATAGAAAGAATAGCCCCGCCATTTCAAGTTGGTCGAATCACGCTGGGTAGGCTCTCAAGCCTATGGACAGTCTAATAGATCATAATAAGTTTATGCTATTGCCAATATAGAATCTTTTTGTTTCTAGTCTTCTGTCAAATGCTATGAAATGAAAAAAAAAAAAAAAAAAAAGAACCAAACAGGATGGTGTGATTCCTGCCCAGTTTCCAACTATACTATGATCATCATGAAAGGTAGTCGCGGTTGCCTATTAGAACCCATTGGCGCCAAGTAGCCATTTCACTACATAATAAGAATTGCTCACACGCTTCTCAGGAAGTCTTCTAAATACGGTTGAAAATCATTCTTGGCCGGCTCCCATTGAACCAAGTTCTGTTTCTTAGGGTGGTAACACATGACCATGTACTAGAAGAAAGTTGAACCCTCTTTATTTTAGGACTATATGTTAAGGGCATTACCTTCCCTTCCATCCAATCTATCGACGTACTTAACGCAAATAATGACACTCATACTTGTTCATAGTTTTAGAGTGTTTGATGATAAATATTAAATTTGAGTTAAATTAATTTTGATGCTATTTATTACAAGATCGTTACTTTTTCTTCAAAATACAATCTATTATAATTTACATTGCTCATATTTATAAATAATATGAATTTTTCTTCTTTGACTTCCTCACATATAGCTTCCGAACACGAGAAACAACTTTTATCAGTATTTTATGATTTCATTAATTACTTTTGAATCCATGGGATCAAATTTAATAAATTTATAGGCTAGCTTTAGCGTTGGCGACCGTAATTTGACTTTTCAGGAGCAGTAGTTTCAACCGTTTGAAAATTTGATAAAGCATACCGCCACTAGCTCATCCAAGTGGTGAATGCAGCGCAGCAAAATCTTAAAGGTGGGATTGTTGGCCTTTTATTTATTTATTTATTTTTCAAAAGATACTGTTTAACTGGAGTTAGGCTCCCAAGGGGTTCCGTTAGCCTCAATGGATCAGTTAATTGTAACTTGTAGCTGGTCAAGAAGCTATTTATTTTCGGGTCATTATAATGTACAGTAGTTCTTTTTTTCTTTTTTCATTAAAAAAAATGCCCTATGGTCAATTAGAATAACCTAATTAGTTAAGGCAGTTTCTTTTTAAACTCTATTAATTTTGTGGGTTCAACTTTATTAACTTATTTATTTATTTCCATGGTGTTAGGTCAGGAGTACAAAACCATTAATATTAGCAGTTTATACTGGAAATAGGGTAAAAAGTTTCTAAATTATTATTATTATTTATTTATATTTTTTTATGGAAGCGTAAAACGTTTCTTAAGTTTTAATATTTTCCTTAAGTTTTATAAAAATCGATTGGATGATGGTCCGATGTCTTTGAACAATTGAATCATCTTTCTCGAAGTGAGATCATCTGATATTTTACCCAAAAAAAACCAGTGACATCAACTTAAGGACAATAATATCAACATTGTGGCATCTTATTCTCAAAAGAATACATTAAAATTGGAGCCCCTCTCTCTCTCTCTCTATATATATAAATAACAAATTGGAACATAAAAATTAGAGTGAAATATTTTTCGATGCGACGATTTTGAGAATCACTGAATGGACAACATTCTGTTTTTTTTTTTTTTTTTGTTCCTTTGTGTAGCAAAGATATCTACCTGGATGCGGCCTTAAATATTGCCACAATACTAATGGTTTTTCCCAACAAACATTGAGAGTGACAATCACATTATTTGGCATTTTGACTACCAAAATGATCCCATCTGCAAAGGATCATCAATGAGAAGAAGAAAGAATAACAATTTCCTTTTCGTCTAAAATTCTAAGAGTTTTTTTTTTTGAGAGTTGGGGTAGACTTTTAATTATATCTTGTTTAATTTTACATATAAATAAAGTTAGACACAAGAAAATTATTCTACTACCATCATATTATTCTTATATTACTCTCTATATGTTATTGAATTATAATATTTAAAATATTTTATTTATTGTATTTACTGTGTGTTCGTTTGTCACTTCAATCAAGATCTATCCCTTTCTAAACGAATAAGAAATGAAACTATGAGAGTTACCTAGAAGTCAACTCGAGATAAGACAGCGTAGTTTCAATTCTTCTAACTAATCCCTTGGAAAAAAAAAAATCCACAAGCTCCAATCAATCTGACGTAAGCACCATCTAGAAGCTAGCATGCAAGCAGTGCACATGGCAGGCAATATTGCACGGTTAGGCATCTCATAGAACAAGGTCCACGATTCTGCAAACGCAACATAGACCCGCGAGAAATCAACTAAAGTCACGTGCACTGTAAATGATTTCAAGCAATGGGCCCAGCGCATCCAATGAATCCACCCCCCCTAAAAAAAAAAAGCCACGGTCCTATAAATGCCCTATAAACATTGGAAGTGAAGCTTCCAACTGCAACTTCAACCCCTTTGTTTCTGTTATCCCCTTCTCGTTCCAAGTCCTCAACAAAATGAGTGCTGTTTCTTTAGCGGCAGCGCACAAAAGGTAATCATAACCCATGTATCAAATCCCCACAGTCATTTTGTGTATCAATAGTTTCCATTCTAACACATCCTTTAAATTCACTGTTGTTTGAATATTATGTTGCTGCATCATCTGATTTGGAACTTGGGGTCTGATTTCACGTTTTGACTTCCCGATTGAATATGAAAGCTGTAGAGTTCAAGGTTACCGTATGTGTTGTTCTATGGTGAATAAAATATTTTTTCCATTCAATGAAAAAATAAAAAAAAAACTTGTCTTTAATACATGAACAATTAGCTTTTCCAAGATCATCCATGTTCATGGTGAGATGTTTCGAGCAGAAATATATGATTGTCATCTACACTCCATAAAATGAGTTGAATAGTCTGTCTCCAGTCCTCAAAGGAATAACAATTTGACATTCTGTAGTTCGATTAGTTTCTTTTTTGCACGTACGATTTCCTGTCAATATAGATACCCGGGAGAAAAATTGCTAGCGTATATTATATATTAAAATTAACATGAGTTGCTTTCTATTAACCACTAAGGTAGTAATGACAGGAAAAAAAAGGTGGGGGTATCATCGGGAATCTTCTGCCCTGAGAACATCTTTTTTTATACATTGGTAGTCGTCGCTAGATAGCTAGCACAACGCTTAAATTTCTACATAAATCATATGTATTAAATGTTGATTCTTCAACATTATGTTATGTAACCTATCTGACTGAATCCGCAAACTGGCACTTAATTTTCAGATTGCAAGGCAAGGTGCAATTATCACTGGAGGTGCTAGAGGAATTGGAGAAAGTGCCGTGCACCTTTTCCATGAAAATGGAGCCAAAGTTGTGATTGCAGACATTCAGGATGATGAAGGCCAAGCCATCGCCAACAAGCTAAGTAGTGAAAACGTCAGCTACATTCACTGTGATGTATCAAAAGAAGATGATATAATCAATCTTGTTGATACCACTGTAGCGAAATATGGGAAACTCGATATTATGTATAACAATGCAGGAATTATCGATCGACCCTCAGGAACCATATTGGATAGCGAAAAATGGGAGCTGGACCGCCTGCTTGCAGTTAACTTAGGTGGTGCTTTCCTGGGGGCCAAACATGCTGCCAGGGTCATGATACCCCAAGGCAGTGGTTCCATTCTGTTCACTGCGAGTGCTTGCACGGAGATTGCTGGACTTTCATCTCATTCCTATGCAGCAGCCAAGTATGGAATTCTAGGTCTGACTAAGAACTTGACACTCGAGCTCGGCCAATACGGCATAAGAGTGAATTGTGTTTCACCTTATGGTGTGGTGACAAGCATAGGTGGCCCAGGCTATTCTGAAGAAAAGCGACAGAAAGCGGAAACCATGCTGAGTGAGATTGGTAATCTCAAGGGGCAAATTCTCAGGGTTGATGGAATAGCACAAGCTGCCTTGTACTTGGCTAGTGATGAGGCGTACTACGTGAGTGGAATGAATCTGGTAGTGGATGGTGGGTTCAGTGCTGTGAATCCTACCATGATGATGGCTCTAAGGAAATTTGCCTGATGCAACATTAAAGACTATGTTTTTGGCTTTCAGTTTTCAAGGATGTTTTAAATAGGCGATTTCCTTTCACAGCTACTAAGTAATTTCATGTTTCATGGTGATGTGAATTACGTGTGTCTATCCTATAATAAAGGAATCAAAGCTCGGTTCAGTTGTCGGAATCGGCTTGGTTAGAAAAAGAGAGCGTGATTTGTTTCCAATCTAACTAAGATATATCTCAAAAATATTTAAATGGATCGAGCAAGTGAAACATACTCGTAGAGAGATTAAGCACCGAAGCTCTAACCATGTCGAAATTATTCGATGTACAAATTAAATATCCTCAATTCCTTGAGAATGCAACACCTTCCCAGAAAACAAGAGCCAACTTTTTAATGGATACAATCACATATCAGGATATTGGACCATACGGAACGACGGGGTCTAAACGGAGAATCATCCAACTATGAATAACTATATATGCCTGTTGATATTAATCTAGCCTAGATCAAGGTGCGGCATTGGCAACATCTTCTGCCTTCAGCATCATACACCTCAAGTTAGCATTTTAATGCATTACCTTCTCCAAATCCTCATTGCTGAGGTCCGCTCATTACCTTCCCACCAATGGCAGTATTTCTTGTGAGTCATGGAATAGCATGCCTAGAGCAACAATATGCATGTGCAGCTTCAGCTGCAATTCTTGGACTTATGGTAGCATTTGAAATTATGAAATTTCTTAGAAACTTCTGAACCCAAACATACATGTCATCGACAAGAAGGTAGAGTAAACAACAATTTAGTAGAATTCAAAATTATTTTTTATTCAAAATTTTAAGATACTAAATTGTTAAATTATAGATTTTTTTAATCTGTAAATCACTTGCTCCTTTTTCTTTTCTTTTCTTTTTTATTTTTTCATTTTATGGGAGACACTAGTCTGAACTCAATATTTGATATTTTAAAAAAGCCACAATGCGCCAGGGTCATGACGCGGATAGGGCACTTAATACCGAGAAAACTCCGATGAATTTAATGCTAAAAACGCTAGTTCAAAGCTGCCTTTGACGTTGTCAATTTATTTCTAACCTTTCGGCATCGGAATTATGTGCAGCGTTGGCCGTTATGTGTAGCTTCGTCGTCAATTTATGTCGTGGCAACAGGTGTTTCCAACAGTACTTTTCACTTGGGGGTCATCACTCACGTCACAGTGCAAGTTGGTGGAATAATAAGAGAGGCCTCAGGCCGCAACAGCCGAGTAGCCCCAGTTGCCCTTGGACGTTAGCTCTCACCACTTGGGCTCAGTGGTGTTCAAAAACCTTGGCTGTTTTTATTCACAAATGCCGTTAGCACGCACCTCCAGAGACTAAAGGCATTCACAAAATAGAGGAGCCTAAATAACTCGTTACCTTTTTCGGGATCATTCGATAACTTGGGCCTCGCTGCCTTATGACTTCTTTTTCACAGTTATCTTACATTGGCCCAGATCCGCATCTTCTAGGACCAAGGATTTTGATGATAATTTATTATTATTATTGTTGCTGCTGCTGCTGTTACTGCTGTATAAATTCTAAAATTAACAATCAATAAAATAAAATAAAATAATCTAAAATCACTATATGGATTATTATCTCCAGGGTTTTTTTTTTTAACTTCTTATTATTACTTAGCTTGATCAAACGAAAGTGATACTTCTTGGCTCCCTACTTTGGCCTCTGTTAATTGTATAATGTAAACTTGATTAATGCATAAAAAGAATCCAACTTTCAATTTGCACAATCGTATCCCTAGTGTTTGGATATATGGGGCAAGGTGTCGACTGTGGACAATCTACAACTCAATTTGTGACCTAGCATCTTCCAAGGGTGCAAAATGGTTTAACAGATTACAAATAGCAGCACAAGCTTCAGCACGGCCAAATTACGTTCTAAAGATCGCGTCTTCTGTATTACGTAAAAAAAGACAGCAAGGGACAGATGAGTAGACGCAGGGAGTTCATGATGACAGCTATTTAGGCACATCCTACCACAACCAGAAGCAGGAACGAGGGATTCAGCACGCATGTGTCCAAATCTATTAAAAGGTTTAATATTTTAAAGACCTCGAAGGCAATCCCCTAAACGCAACCTGTGGGCCTAACTCCGTG
The DNA here is from genome assembly GCA_037897445.1 of Ceriops zippeliana. Lineage (NCBI taxonomy): Eukaryota > Viridiplantae > Streptophyta > Magnoliopsida > Malpighiales > Rhizophoraceae > Ceriops > Ceriops zippeliana. Next base: position 5,454,782 of record JBAPLH010000014.1, on the reverse strand, counting down.
AAACTGTCCCCTTTTGAATCCAACACTCCAGGCAACTGATGACTGCCGTCTAGACTCGGACATAAAAACATCATTATCTATTTGACGGTTGCATTCACATGGGGTTCACGGGCTGTCTGTTGTTTCTCACTATCTTTCTATGCCAACGAGCTTTAACTTTGGGGGTTCTTGATGAAGTGGGGCTTCAGTTTCTGACAAGCGAGCTGTTAGCATCGGCGAGGGAGCCTGAGTTCTTTGAATGGATGAGAACGATTAGGAGGAAAATTCATGAGTACCCAGAGCTTGGATTTGAGGAGCACAGAACCAGCGAGCTCATTAGGCGTGAACTTGATTTGTTCGGTATTGATTACAAATGGCCTGTTGCCAAGACTGGGATCGTTGCTTCCATCGGGTCCGGTCAACACCCAGTTTTTGCACTAAGAGCTGACATGGATGCCCTTCCTCTTCAGGTCTCTCTCTCTCATTGTGTTTAACTTCTATACGAACAAGAGCACCCACCGACCTTTTTTGTGGATTATGCTAAGGTTTAATTGCCATCTGATTGACAAATTTGCTGCAAATTTAGTCCAAGCATATATTGATTTTTTTTTGTTGGTACATATCTCGAGGTTTAATATATTGCTCATCTCCATTTGGATCTTACACACCGGCAGGAAAATGTAGAGTGGGAACACAAGAGCAAGATTGATGGGAAGATGCACGCCTGTGGCCACGATTCTCATGTAGCAATGCTACTTGGAGCAGCCAGGTTACTCCAGAGCAAAAAAGACAAACTGAAGGTAAATTGGAGAATGAATAGACAGCTGCAATTTTGCTTTTGCCTCTCCTGTAATGTTGACTTGTGTTGCTTGCCCATAATATTAAGGGAACCGTGAAGCTTGTTTTCCAGCCCGGAGAAGAGGGTTATGCTGGTGCTTACCATATGCTACAAGATGGATGTCTTGATGACGTTAGTTCCATCTTCAGCATACACGTCTTGCCATCCACATCAACTGGCGCCATTGCTTCAAGAGCAGGTCCAATACTGGCCGGTGTAGGTCTCTTTTCAGCTACAATTCAAGGACAAGGTGCACATGCATCATCACCTCATCTGGCTAAGGATCCAATTCTTGCTGCAACTTCTGCAATCAGTGCTCTTCAACAGATTGTATCACGAGAGATAGATCCTCTTGAGGCTGCAGTAAACCCTTACTCTCGTTTTTATCCTGAAAAAAGATAATAATAAAATAAAAAGTCCATTCCAGTATAAATGAACGATTCCTGCCATAAAATTTCTTGCCCATGCACAGGTTCATTCGATTATATTCACATTTACATTCCTACCCATTTCAATCTGATATTATGGAATCAACTGTTTTTGGCTCTACAAATCTATAGTAAGTTGAAATGTTGAGAGGAACTAAATGTATTTTCACATTTAGACCCAATTTACTGCTGCTACAGCCCTGCAGCAACAACCGATTCTGACATTGTACACACTAGAGTAAGCTATCCAGCAACAATTGGAACTCTTAAGAGTTTGTATTTGTTTTCAATTCAACAGGTGATAACAGTTGGTTACATAGAGGGAGGAAAGGCAGGAAATGTAATTCCAGAATCCGTGAGATTTGGTGGAACTTTCAGGAGTTTGACCAATGAAGGTGTCTACTACCTTCAGAAAAGGATTAACGAGGCAAGAAAATGCACCCACTGCTTAGTTTATGGTGTGCAATTTTAATATCATGATTCAAATCAATAACTTCGGCTTATAGATTATAGAGAGCCAAGCAACGGTGCATCGGTGCAATGCCACAGTGGACTTCATGGAAGAAAGACATCTGCCACATCCTGCGATGGTTAATGACGAGGCACTGTACAACCAAGCAAAGAAGGTTGGAGAGATCATGCTTGGAGAACCCAATGTCCAGCTGATTCCAATGAGCATGGGAGCAGAGGATTTCAGCTTCTTCACACAAAAGATGCCTGCTGCGATATTTGTCATAGGAATAAAGAATGAAACTCTGCAGTCACATCAACCACTTCACTCCCCTTATTTCTTTATAGATGAGGAGGCATTTCCAATTGGTGCAGCTTTCAATGCCGCTGTTGCAATCTCGTACTTAGACAGCCATACCATGGAAGCTTGTAGTGAGGAACCCCATCTGTTTCCGGCTTTTGAAGCAAAGGCCATCTAGTGGGGGTTGGAGTAGAAGAAGATGGCGGGAACTTCAGTGTAAGTTTCATAAAAAAGTACTCTGGCAGTTCTGCTAACAAAATTACTGAAATGAATGAAGCACTGTAATAATGAGTTTACTCTTACAGATCTTTATGGGAGATGGTGCGCCAAATCACATATAACAAAATGTTAAAAGATCAAACCTTTGCACATTTAACAATTATCAGATTAAGAAGGCACCTTCTCCGTTGCACCCCTCAGGACAGTTTTCTATGATTGTCTGGTATCCTTATTTACCATATTTGGTAAAGAGAAGAAGATGCATGCCACTGGGGAGGGGTCCTTTTGTTGGGTATTCCCAACAATTTCAAGAATAGCGTTGCCTTCTTCAGCAGTGGGAACAGCAATGGCTTTGGACATTTCCTGTGGTCACTTGGAATAGAGATACAAGAGAGTGCGCTGGTGATCTTATTCTTTGACTTTTGTCTGAGCACAATTAAGGAGAAGAGCGAGAAGATGATAGAATATTTTGACCGAGAAGAGTGAATGCCTACGGAGCACAAACGGAAATCTCTCTGCCTTATCCACTGATAAACAATTTATAATGCAGCAATATATCAGCAATTCTTGGGGTCTTAAAAGCAATACAAGTCCTCATTCCTCATACTCGAGAGGAAGCAAGAAATCAATAGCTGGCATAGGCAATTGCTCGAAATGTAGACATGGAGTTTCGAAATGCGTCAGGAAAAACAAAAAAAACTAAAAGCAGAAGAAAATTACAGGGAATGCTTCATTTACAGGGATTCCTCTCACTTAACTAAATCTGCAAGAAAAGTATGTCAAAGCCCGGATGGTCAGAACAAAGTATAAAAAAATTTTCCTTGATACGAAATTGTTCCGGATCGTTTCGAGAGGCTGTAAAATCGTCTACAAGACCTTAGCCTAAATCTAAATCAGAGCCCCTAATTTTTTATATAAGGGGAAAATACCCTAAATCATCAATCAAACAAATTAGATTTACATCACTAAAAGTAAAGGCAGTTCATTCAAATATGTAGCTCACTTTTTTTTTTATCAAATAAATTAAATTAAAATTTAGATAAATCTCATTTATTTTGATGAGAATTACTTTTTCTAACTTTCTATTAAAAGTCAACAGGGCCGCGTTCTAGAATATTTAATATATATGTTTATTAAAAAAATAATAATTTACATTATTATTATTATTATTATGGTATAAACACTGTAATAGTTTTGTAGTGTAAAAGAGTCATGCTCGTGTACGGGAAATTCAGTGTCATTTGGTGTGCTCCCTAGGAGGCAACGCCAAGTCCCGGTGGAGCATAGCCCGCCGTTGGCTGGCCTCTTTCTCAGCAGTGGCGCGATTAATGCCTATGGAGACCGTAGATGTGCAACCCTCTTTGGAGAGAGCGGTGGCGAAGGACCCAGTCCCACCGCAACCCGAAAAACCAAAGCGAAAGCCGGGTCGCCCGCCCTCAGGCACGAGGTCTAGCCCTGTAGACTCCGATTTCAAGAAGCTCCGGTTGCACAACTCCCTCGCCCCTTTCCTTTTCGACCTCAAGAAGGAAATGCGTTTTCGCTCCGACAGCGACACTGTCCACTGGCTTCTCCACAAGACCCGACCCGACCTCGTCCGCTCCGCACCGGCTAGCTCTTCTCGTCCTCCTCGTCCTGCTCCTAAATCCGTTGAGAGCTCCGTTCCACCTGTCTGCTTGTCGTACTCGAATTGCGGTGAAGAGTCAGCCTCCGATCATACAGTCTCCGCCGGAAGTGATCCGTCGGGGAGGCTACCGGTGAGGGCGACGGTGGTTCAGGCCTCAACTGTGCTTTTCGATACTCCGGCCACACTGGGTATGCATGCAGCTTTACATTTTCACTTGTAAATTTGTATTTAGCGGCAACATGTTGGCATTTTCACTATTAACTGGGACGTATTTTGTTACTTCTGGATTCTTGTTTTCCTTGACGAAGAATTTTCCGAAGTGGAAAATAAAAATGTAAGCTTTTAGACCACTTCTGTTTGGTTTTCTGTTGACTAAACGAACTTCCTTTGGGTCTTTGTTATTTGTTTACTGTACGTAGATATGTCGACTAGTGTTTGTGTGTAAACAGATAAAGCAGAGAGACTGGTTGCTGGTGCTGCTGCATATGGGTCACAATTAGTTGTGTTTCCAGAAGCATTTATCGGTGGTTATCCTCGGGGCATTATGTTTGATACTGCTGCAGCAACTCATTCAACAGGGAAAGAACCTAATTTTCAGAAATACTATGCCTCAGCTATCGATGTTCCTGGTGAGAACCTTGTTCTATACTTTTAGTTAGGCAAGAAAAAAGGAAAGAGAGGAAACATAGGCCCTTGTGTAAGAATGATTCCTTTTATGGCTGAAGCAACTGGTGAAGGTGAATAAAGGCTGACCTAATAACCTGCTGTACTACTCAATTTATAAACTGTCTCATTGATCTGTCCTGCTGTTGGCTTCATGTTGGATATGTATGTAGCAGGTCCAGAAGTTGATAGGCTTGCAAAAATTTCTGGTAAATATAAAGTCCACTTGGTAATGGGGGTGGTTGAGAGAGCTGGATCCTATCTTTACAGTACAGTTCTATTTTTTGATTCCCTGGGAAGGCATCTTGGACAGCAGCGCAAGCTAATGCCAATGGCATCAAAAAGTGGAGTGTGGTATTCAGGAGAGAAATTATCACCACCAGTATTTAAGACCTCAATTGGGAAAGTTGGTGGTCTCCTCTGCTGGGATAATAGATTACCACTTCTGAGGACTGAATTATATGCTAAAGGTATACTGTTGTCATTGTTATTTTAAAAGTCATCTTCTTGTTATTTAACTTTTAATGTCTAGTTCATTCGATCAGCACTGTAAATTAAAGCTGATGCTCATGAATTGGGATTCATTCATCCTCTTCTTCAGTCCAGGATTTCTTAGAAATTATGGTTATTCATCTTTCATGAGGTTTGTTTGCATAAAAAATGCAGGTGTCGAGATATATTGTGCCCCACTGCTGATGCAAGGGAAGTATGGCAAGCATCCATGGCCCATATTGCACTAGAAGGTAGTTGCTTTGTTCTTTCGGCAAACCAATTTTGCCACAGACAAGACTACGCCAATGCATCTGAAGGTTCAAATGGTGAAGGATGCGGGGGAGGAAGTGTTATTGTTTCACCATCAGGAACCATCTTGGCAGGGCCTAATTACCTAGGAGAATGTCTCATCTCAGCTGATCTAGGTACATGTTTATTTCTTGTGATATCTTTACATAAAATTGTTAATCCTTTTCTAAATTCAAAGGTCGAGGTCCCTTATAATTTGTTCATTATAACAGCATTGACCTATTTCCTTGCCAGTGTTTCTGCCATTGTCTTATAATTTGTTCATTATTTTGTGATCATCTTAACAGATTTTGGAGAGATTGTTCTTGCCAAAAAGGATTTTAGTGAAATTAGGAGCACTGTCGGACCAACTGCAAATGGATCCAATTCAGTTTGCTTTGCAAGAGACATGAAAACAGTAGTACCAGATCAGCTATCATGGCGTCAGTATATTATCCCCACCCAAACGGGCAGCTGCGTAGTGTAGAATGTTCATTCTAGAACTAAGCTGCCCTAGTTTCAGCGAAGAGAGTTAATTGTCTAGATTTTACTTAAGAGTGGTTTTGTTCAGTAATCATGCTGCGAGTTTGTTAAACTCAAGCCTGTTTCCATCCAGGGGAAACAGAAATTTATTAGATAAGCACCTTCTCTGGCAAATTTAGGCCAATTTTATGTCCAGGGTACGCTTGCAGGGTCGGTTAGCTAGGACGGCTTGTACAGGGATTGGCAAGTTATGATTGGTAACTGAAATTTCGTCTGGTTAAAGAGCCTATCAGCTCTCTTTGTGTTGTTAATGCAATTAGATTAATTAGGTAGGCTTTAGAAACGATGCACAACGTTCAATCTTTTTTATTTTGTCAGATACTAACCTCGGGGGAGAGTTAAAAGTTGTGACCTTGTTGCCCGGTCCAACACATTCTTCATATTGGATATGAGTTCATGCACATTCTGAGATGATCTGGATAGCTAATGTAATTCAATGGGCAAGGATACGTGCATCCATTATGTTGGAGAATTAGAAAGGCCGTTCATCACAGCCTTGTATTGATCGTCGCTTCCAACAAATTCGTTGAAGAAGATTTTGCACGGGAGAAACTTGCCGCAGGAAAGCAAAATATTTTTCTACAAACTCTTAAAACGCAAACATTATCACCAATTAAGAGACATTGTAGTGCATTTTGAGCAGCAATTGCTGCAACTAGGGCAGCTTAAAGGAAGCCTGGCAGAGCATTGATCACCAAACACGATCTACCTCACCGCCTCTGTGTTTTCCATTTTTCTTTTTTATCATTAGCCTTGGACTCAGAAGTCAGACTACTCAACTGCAGTTTCACCACTTGGTTTTTCTTGCATTCAGGCCTTGATCACATCTGGCCTCTGCTAGCCTTGACTTTGAATGATTTCCAGGCACCATAGGAGGCCTCTCCTGAGCTGCATTGCCAAGATGCTGTGTTGCCCCTGGATGCCCCAAGTGCAGTCTGGGACTACCATAAGCTCTGGGAGAATCTGCCCTAGAACCAGGTAATAAGTACCCCTTAAGACCTTTCACTGATTCATATTCGTAAGTTTCCTCTCCATAACCTTTTACTTGTGCTGACCTCTCTAATTGAGAGAATCTGCCCAAGTCCAACTTATCACCTGCAATTGGGAGCCTCTCATTTTGGGTGCCCCATTCAACTCCATCTGATATGCTCCTTTGGAGAGAAGTAATTCTCCTAGGTACTTTGCTGGAAGTAGACTTCCTCCCTTTGATTTCTTCATCAATTGATGTCCTCATCGACTCCCAATCATTTCCAGAAGGATAAGTCCACTTGTAGTTCTCGTTATTGTTGTCCATATTCAATTCTATGGAATGAAGATCACCTTCAGCCAAGTCTTCGTCATATCCTACACCATCTTCTACTTCCCCATCATCTTCATTTGCCTCATTCTGTGGGGGAATTGAACGAAATTTACTTAAACAATATGCAATATCTTCATCATTCATACGATTAAAAGGGCCGTGTCCTTTTTCTTTGGCCCTTTTGGTTCCTAGAAAGGTTTCAAGTCGACGACTCAGTTTGTCAACATCAGCATTTCTCTCCTCAAGCTGATATTTGGCTTCAGAAAGTTTCATGTGCACTCTCTCTTCACGCAACACGTCGGCCAAATGCATCATATCCCTCTCTTTTTCAACCTCTTCACACAGTTTGGCCGATTCTCTCTTCAATTCTTCAACTTCAGTTTTATCCTCACCAAGTTCCCTAGCTAATTCATCGCATACATGCTCCATTGCAGTTCTTGCTATCTTCTCTTTCTCAAGTTCTTTCACTGCCTTAAGCAGTGAAGACTTTGTCTCAGCTAGTTCCATGCCTAGCTTCTTGTTCAAGTTCTCAAACCTTCTTCTCAGCTTTTTTTCCACTTCAAGCTCTCCAGCAACAGACTCAATGGCAGCCTCAACCACTTTCTGCTCTTTGCTCTTCCATGCTGCCTTTTCTTCAGCAAAGCATTTCATAAGATAATTTATCTCATTCTGGTCTGTGCGTTTTTCCTGGACAAGATGATTGACCTGCAATCGAGCCCTTTCAAGCTCAGCATGCAAGCAGAGATAAGAGACAGGCTTGACGTAGGCCGATCCTCATTACTCCACACACGGTTAATAATTTTGATTAGTTCTGTAGATGTAGTCAAGGCATTACTAACATCCTTCAAACGAGTTTTAACTCCAACAGCAGATCCAGTAGGAGTTTGGACCCGAGATCTTGTCTCAATCTGCAGAGTGAAAGAAAAGATAAATTGCACTTTCCTTGCACAACAAAGGAAAATGCTAATAAATGACCCCAAAGTAAAATTATTTGTACCAAACTTGAAAAGATTGTGAATTTAATTATTAAACAATTTGAACCCACATTTACAAAGAAAAAATGCTGAATATTGATAACATTAGTATCTATTCATTTCGGTGACAATTATGCAAAAGAAACAGCATAATCTCTGAAGAATTGGAAGGTGGGGGGGGGGGGGAGATCGCATCATCACAATGGGGCACGCATATAACATTTTAACGATGGGGGCTGGGAAGATGCTCTTGATCATGGGGTCTGTCCAAAAAAAAAAAAAAGACTGGAGAAGAGACTTGATCATGCATCACAATATCAAAGAGAAATTGTCAAAGATAAATGTGCATTTTATGGATGCATCATCAAGATCATCTAAATAAGATCTAAAACCAACAGATTCAATAACAGCTAATCATTTCTTCTTTCTGTTGTTTTTCCTTTTTCATTTTTAGGTACACAAATCTCCACAATTTATACATCATTTTTTTTATGCAACTTGTCATTTTTTGAAGCTTTAGGAATTTCAGCTTCAAATCTTCATTAATTTTCCATTCCATGGGAATGGGAAGATGCAACATCATGCACAATTTAGTAACTAACAAGAGACAATCCAAAAGATGAAAATGAAATTCTGATTCAACTAAACAGAAGCACCAGTGCAAGAAAGATTAAAGTTTGTAAGAGACAAGAAGCAAAAAGAGAATCATTTGCTTCTCTTGGAGAGAGTAAGAGAAAAAGTCATTAGAAGCATCAACAAAATTGCGACTATGGATTTGCATACCTCCATTAGACTGCAGTTGCTAATGGAATCGAATGCCCCAATATTGTTGTCTGCAAGCATAAGCTTGCGAGAAATTGATGATGATCTTCTATGACGACTGCCAGTTCCAGATCGATCATTCCTCTATGAAACAATAAAATGAAAGAAGAGCAAGCAGTAGCTTAGATTCACCAATGATCTCACCGATGAAAGATAATATGTAAAGGTTCCAGCATTGACTTGCAGCACAAATGTTGGCCCCCTTCAGTCCACAAATCTATTCCTTAGTTGTGCTAACAGTATTACCTTAAACATGAAAGTTATCCACCAACACAATTTGCATATCCTTCAACACAGATAGTTACAATCATATCTTGCCCTTCATAACCTAATCCAACATTCAAAATAACATACAAAACGCACATAACATGAAACTTTTCAGACAGCTTCATTATTTATTTATTTTTTTAATTTTTGGAACGAAGACAGCTTAACCTATTGTCATGGTAATAAGGACATTTGCATGATTAGAAACACCCCCAACACCTAACTTAGACGATTGCCATCAGCTTATAAAAACCAAGCCAGACCAACCATCACATGGCTCACGATTTCAAAATTTAAATTCCATTTTGATTGCCCACTTAGCTTATCTGACAAACAAAATTCTACTTCAACAAACAATAACGCACACTCAACTTCTTTTTTATTTTTTATTTTTTCATTCTGTTCATATGAGATCCTATGACCATGAAGGTTTTGAGAGCAAGTGGTAATACACAGGGTGAGTATAGTAATAATAAAACCCACCTCAGAAACAGGACTATGAGACGGATCAGACAATTGGGGAGGCAAAGAACTGGAATGCGCGGACCTCGCAGCCGCCCTGTCTCTGGCCCTCGCCTCCCTCCTCAGCATCCTCTCATCAACAAAGTCCTTCACTTTTGGTGATGGTAACTCGTTCACCTCCCACAGCATCGCCGCCAGCTTTCTCGCCGACACCGGCTGTTGCTGCTTACTCTTTCCGCCTCCACTCAACGACGACGCATATTTAGGCGAGTCCATGGCCCGTAACATGGACGATGGAGTCCGATTGGTCCCCTTCAGCCTCCACGTGGGCACGGGCGTACTGGATCCGCCCCTCTTCCCCACAAGAACGGCCCTCTTGAACCTGTACTTCTGGACGGTCGACGACGACGAAGACGCAGACGACGAACATCCCCGCTTCCTGATTTTCCCGGGGAGCAACTCCTCTATGCCAGTCCGATTCTGCCTTGGCATTGTCAAAGTTGATTACTTTTAGCTTTCCTTTCCCTCAGATCTCCCGAAGCACAAGCCACTCTTCAAGACACCTCCAAAAAGCTCCAATTTGTAGTCTTTTTTATCATTTTGCAATTTTTTGTTCTCTTGGGTTTGGTTATTATTATTATTTTTTTTAAGGGAATATTTCAAATTAATGGGAGATTAAAGAGGAGTTGTAGAAATCTAAGATTGAAATTGTATTGGGAAATGGGAAAGCCAAAATCATGAAGCGTTAAAGTTGAGGGCTTTCAAAACGATTTGATGGGCTACTCCCACACCCTACCACTTATACTCATTACAGGAGTTGTGCCTCTGTCGGATTTTCATCAGTACAGAATGTAATCTTAACACCACCCTTTGCCTCTTTGGTGGATGTGTAAAGTGGCAGCGAAGGAGGGAGATCGGTTAATCCAACAGTTTGCGAGTGAGTGGATAGCATGATGAGCCCGGAGACGTGTTGAGTTTTGTTGGGTGGCTTTTTGATGGTGTTGGCGATTTGGACCATTAATGAAATGAAATGATTGAAATTCTTCGGAATGTTTTTTTTTTTTTTTTTTTTGGAAAAAAGATGGAATTCACCGTATTGGGACATCGTCTGTCCGATAGCCCCAAAGGTGATCTTGGTACCATAGCCTTTCAAGAAATTAATCTGAGAAATCCAGCACCATGAAATTGGAAGTATGGGATTCGGAATTTAAGTTTCCAGGGAGAAAAGGTCTTGTTTTTGGCGCTAAAATCACGTCAAATAAATCAAACGTCACTGTTATTATTGAAATAAATGGTGCGGCTACTACATGTCCATGGACAAAACAACAGGAGATGCCACCATTAATATTATTTTGTTATCATCAGCCTTTTGCCATAAATTGTAATCATTGTTCCCGTGATTGCCGCGCACTAAAATACTAGCTGCCGCTCTAATGAATTCTTATGCAAGAGGTGGACTCAGTTCGCTCGTTTTGCAAGTCTTTTAGCTTGGGATCGTTCAGCCCAGAACTCATCGCCTAGCATGAGAACATTCGGAATGATGCGTAATAATTGAATTCACATGAAATTATCCCCCTCATCTTTCCATTCACATGAACTAACTCCTCCTGATCTTCACCTCATTTTTTATGATAACAAAAAAGAAAAAACACATTAATCTCTCTTTTCAATTATTTTCAAAATTTATTAAGACATCTATTGGTTGTAAACTGTGTCATATGAGTGGGTTTTTTTTTTTTTAACTTTTGTAAATTTTATACTTCATTTTAAAATTAAAATTTTAAATTTCAAACATACAAACTTAAGTTAATAAGCACAGATATGTTATTAAATTTTTTTCCTTTTTTTTCAATGCGTTTTGAATAATAAAAACAGTGTTGAATTTGCAAAAAAATGTACGTGGACCCAATGCAGGGTCTGCCTTGGTGATGTCACAAGAACTAACGAAATGAAGAAATAGGCCGGATAAAATGTACACGAGTAATAATAATAATAATAATAATAAAAATGTCAAACCGAGCAATACAACTCTTGTTGCACTTCTTTTTCAGGGTTTTTTTTTTCTTTTTCTTTTGCATATTATATCTAAAATATTTGCACGTTTTGTTAATGTCCATGCACATATTGTAATTTTTGTCGAAAACAATTTAAATTTTAAAAAATTATATATTATTTTAATTTGAATAACGTTATCCAGGCGGGTCCTTGATTGGGCTCGCATTTATTTTCTCACTCACAAGTAAAGTAACGAGACTCTTGTCTCTTTTCCTTCTCCCAGTTTGTTTCGACAAGCTTTCAACGTCATGTTTCCAGACAGGTTGTCATATGTCTCGAGCGATCTTGTGCAAGTCTACAATTGATCATGTGTCATATACAACAGATCCACCCACCATTTTCGAATATGTAAGATTTCTTAATGAGAGCCCCTGTGCCATTGTTGTTATCACTCTCTGTACTGCAAAACTCAGTTCGATTATGTCGGTCGGACTACTAACTTAGCGAATTGGTTCCTGGGTCGGGTTGGATTTGTTTAGAAACCGCTTAGCATTTTGAGTCGAAAAATTTTGGTTGATCCGAACCATTTTTTGAAATTTCGACGGTCTCAAAAAAGGCTAAAGTAATACTGACCGGAGTCTCTCTCTCTCTCTCTCTCTCTCTTTTAGCTTTTTGACCGAAATTCAACCATTTAAGGTTTTGTAATTTTTTAGGTTCTTTAAACGGCCAGGGAAGTTTGGTCCCTCTTCTAACACACACCACCACCATTGCTCTGCTTTACCTTCTTCTTCTTCGGATTCCAATTTCATTGTCGTCTCTCAGAGCCTTGGATCGAATTTTCATTGACGTTTTGATGCATATTCTTTGGCTTGTGAGGCTAAAGGACGTTGTCAGACTTGCCCTCGTCTCTAAGTCTTGGAGGTCAATTGCCTTTGGTTTCACTTCCTCCAATACATTTTTTCAAACTCCACCTAACCCCTTTTTGTTCGCTGAGACTGATCTTCGCTCCGTTTATCCCCTCCAATTATGCACTCTCCCTCTCCTTTTCTCTCTTTCTCTCGATTTAGTAACTATGTTTTCGTTGGAATCAGATAATTAATGAGTTTATTATGATGATGATGATGATGATGATAATGATATTTTTCATTGTTTGGAAAATAATAATTTTAATGATGATATTTTTGTTATATCTCTCAACTAACTTTTCATTGTTGAAATTATTATTTAGAATTTGATTTTTATATGCTTAGATTCTACTTTGATATCATATCTATTAGTTGCTTAATTATAATCAATTTTATCAATGATATCAATTTGATTTCGATTTCTTTCTCTACTTTGTTTATGCTACTTGTGTTACATTTAAATTTCTCTAGGTCAATGAAGAGGCCTAGTGACAACATAAGAGATTATCAATTTTATTTATGATTTATAGACTGCTATTGTTAATGATCAATTTCTCTTCTCTCTCTCTCTCTCTCTCTTTTTTAATTCAAGTTATTTTTTGTTTATGCTAAGAATTCCTTTTATAGTGAATTTACTCTTGGTTCCTTGTAGCTTTTAAGCTATTATATTCTTTGCACACTACTAACGGAAAAGGAACATAAAGTTTGACTTATTTATTAGATGAATAAATTATTTAATATCCAATTTCGATTTTGCAAAAGATATAATTAAAAAAAAAATAGTTTCAGACATTGTTCCAATCAAATGAACCATTGTCTAATTAGTTAAATCAATGACCCAATGATCAAATTTTTTATACAAATCGATATTCAAACTGAGTTTAATAACAACAATGGTTTGTCCTCATTGCAATAGCAGAACATTTTTCATGGAAATGCCCTTGATGGCCAACTCACTTACTAGTATTTTGATGTGGTTCAAAAGTTACGGGTCCTGTATGCATACTTTCTGAAATTCTGTTCAATAGAAATCGATTCATGAAGGTCTCGAACTAGACTGTTAATCGGAGTCAATTAAACAGAAAAAAGAGGAGACGTGGCCTCTTCCATATGGTTTCCGCTCTGTGCAATTTCTTATTCCTTTTTATAATGTCAAACGCCTAAGCTTGTGGCCGTGAATTAGATGTTTGAATCTGTTAAGGCAAGCCCAGGGAAATTGTTTTCTTTGTTTTTTATTTTTAAAATGGTCATTGATATATGAGATACTTACATGTGGTAGAAACAGCCCATCCTGGGGGGGGGGGGGGGGGGGAGAGACACAAACAGACGAGGAAATTGGTTGCCTAATTCCTACAAAAATTAAAGACTGGGTCCTTTGAAACAATTTCTTGGATAATGAATTATTTCTCTGATATGTTTTGCTGCTTAATACTTTTGTCATTTTCAATTCCAACCCATCATAACAAACAAATTGGATAAGACTAAAAGTTCAAATTTAATTCTGATCATAAAATTTTGGAATATCCGTTCTATCTCATTTTTCATGTCGTGTCCACCAGGTGTACTTAGGACACCGGCAAATTTGCCAACTAGCTGCAGGTGGACACAATCGACGAATTTTCATGTATGAGTTTCTATATAATTTTCTCGGACCAAAGGCGCAAACCATTGAGAAAATGGCAACTGGGTTCATATTTCCATGCCATTTGCTCCTCTGTTCGTTGCTTTTTGGTGTCTCATTAGCCAATGTCATACCAAGATTTCCGTTCTCTTCACTTCAGCCAGAGACACTCTCTAATATTCCTACCTCAAATCAGTTCTACAAAGAGAAGTATTTCACTCAAATACTTGATCACTTCACTTACACGCCCCAGAGCTATCAAACATTTCAGCAGAGATATTTGATCAATGACAGCAACTGGGGTGGAGCAGACAAGAGTGCTCCCATCTTTGTCTACACGGGAAATGAAGGAGACATCGACTGGTTCGCACAAAATACAGGATTTATGTTCGACGTAGCACCCCATTTCAAAGCCCTTCTCGTTTTCATCGAGGTAAACCCAACGATGGTCAGTCTGTCTGGTATGGTTTGGTTTGGTTGTTGAGAATGTTGGGGAGAGAAATAGATGCTTTATTGTTCTTCACGATTCCTTTCTCTTTGCAGCATAGGTTCTACGGAAAATCTATACCTTTTGGTGGAGACAAAAAGGTTGCTTACAGTAACGCAAGTAGACTTGGTTACCTGACATCAACTCAGGCATTGGCAGACTACACCACTCTAATCATTGACCTAAAGAAGAATTTGTCTGCCAATGACTCTCCTGTGGTGGCTCTCGGTGGCTCCTACGGAGGAAGTAAGGCCTTCCTTAGTGCTACCTTAATCGAAACAGTGTTTTGAAGTTTGAAATTGCGATTGAAATGGGAAGGTCGAAGAACTCAAAATTAATTGGGTCATATTGGTTTTGCAGTGCTGGCAGCATGGTTCAGACTGAAATATCCACACGTTGCCATTGGAGCCTTGTCATCTTCTTCTCCAATTCTCTATTTCGAGAATATCACTTCTCCTTACAGCTTCAACGATATCATCACTCAAGACTTCAGGGTCTCTCTTTCTCTCTCCCTCTCTGGTCCCTCTCCATTGTCTATGACAATCAATTCTGCAAAAAATAATAGTTATTTTACTGGTGCTTGCATATTATTGCTCGTGGAAAAAACAAAAAAAAAAAAACAGAGTGAGAGCGAGAGCTGCTACAAGGTGATCAAAGGATCCTGGCAGCTGATTGCAGACACTGCAAAACAATCTGGAGGACTTGATCTGCTTCGAAAATCGTTCAAGATTTGCAAGTAAGACCAAAACTTGCATTGAAAAGTACACCATATTTACTTATGTTTCTAGATAGCTTACAGATTAACACCTGTCTTTTGGCACTTTCTGTTACAGCAACTACATCAATTTAGATTCTCTGGAGAGTTGGCTTAACCGAGCATGGGTCTACACAGCCATGACCGACTATCCCACACCTTCAAATTTTTTAGCCCCCTTGCCAGCTTATCCGGTGAAGCAGGTAATTAAATAATCACCATTCTTCCTTTATTAATTGCGATTATGATTTCAAAGACAAGAAAAAAAAAAAAAAAAAAACAATTGCAACAGATGTGCAAGGCGATTGATGATCCAACGACTGGAAACGATACCTTTGCCAAGTTATACGGTGCGGCCAGCGTTTATCACAATTACTCTGGGACCGCTACGTGTTTTGATCTAGCCCATGCTCCCGATCCTCACGGTCTCGGAGGATGGTCGTGGCAGGTATAACCAAACTCTCTCTCTCTCTCTCTCTAAAATTTCTACCGTGTCCACGTCCCATTGTCCAGTTGATACGAATAATACTAATAATTATTAAGTCTTTCGAAATTCATTCACCGCATATATTATAGTTAACGTATTGTTAAATAAATAAAGAACAAAGATAGATTGATCTTGCACAGAGGCTGAGTAATCTAAATGCTTTTACATTTTTTTTTTAATATAAATAAGGAAAAAATAAGTCAAGTAGTTGACGTCTCGCAAAAGTATATTGTGTAAGAAACAAAATTGAGTCAAAATATTACAATCGAGACGTTGAACATCTCGTCGAACTTGGGAAAGATTACTTTTCCTCGGATTTGAATACTATATATAGTTATTAAGACGATTCTTAAAAATTTTTTGTTATCTCCGATGGTATAACTTTAAAAATGTGGACTTCATCTTAAAGATTCCGACAACCATTTTTAAAAGTCCCCGTCTTGATTCGAGTGTTTTTGAAATTATAGTTTCGATTTAAATTTTTAGACTTTAAGTCGATTGATAATTTATTATTATTATTTAAAAAATTATAAAATTATTATTTAGTAAATGTATAACGTATTTTAAACTTACGTTTTAAAAATGTAATATTTTGTTACAATAGAAAAATTCAAGAGATCTGCTATAATTTAATACTTTTAAAATAATATTTTTTATTATTATATAAAATAATTATGATTTAATTACATAATTTTTTGTTATCATTTTATTTTATTAATTTTTTTTTTAATTTTATTTTTCTCTTCACACGCGGGCGCACACACAAACACACACACATAATTATATTTCACCCTTATTCATGTCAGAAGCAGCCAGTGTCTCCGGCTTACCATCTTCTTTTCTTTATTCTTTGGCGCGGGCTTAGTGTCTGTCACAGGCTTCGGCCCCCTTCAAGCGCATTATCCCACGATTAGAGCTTCGTATGTACGATGTAGATCAATAGCCAAAACCTATTTGTGGAAACTTATTGATTAATTAAATTGTGTCCAAATGAACCGCACTGGCTGCTGCTTTTGCGTGTAGGCATGCACAGAGATGATAATGCCATTAGCTGCCAGTAACGACAGCATGTTCCCAGCTCAGGAATGGAGCTACAAGGATAGGGCCACCTTCTGCCATGATTACTACGGCGTTATGCCTCGACCCAGCTGGATTACTAGCGAGTTTGGCGGTCATGTGGGTACATCATTTTTTTCTTCTTTCTTATGCCAGTATTACAATATTATGTGCATGATAGAAGGGTTAAATTATATAACTTTTTTTTTTAAAAAAAGAGGAATAATGTGACAGACTATAATAAGAAACTTGTGGAGCAACTCATAATCGATCCAGGGCAATTGGCCTTTTAACAAGCATTGATCTGGCTCTTTTGGACAGGACATTAAAAGGGTCTTGAAAACATTTGGGAGCAACATTATTTTCTATAATGGCCTGCGAGACCCTTGGAGTGGTGGAGGGTGCTCTCTCTCTCTCTCTCTCTCTCTCTAGATTTATATATATGTATATATATAAACAAAGCTGAAAAAGGTATGATTTGCTGATGGGCTTGCTTTATTGATTATGACTCATGACAGGGTGCTAGGGAATATCTCAAAGAGCATAGTAGCTATTGTTGCCAAAGAAGGTCTGTAAATTAAAACTTGAAATTCGAAAAGTAATTAAATATGATGTCCGCATGTAACACAGTAAAAAGAAAAAAACGAAAATTCTTTTGCTTTCCAATTATGATTGGACCTCAAATAGTAGTTAACGTCCTTTGGACAGGGGCTCACCATGTGGACCTGAGAGTTGCAACCAGTGAAGATCCGAAATGGCTTCAGGACGTCAGAAAAGAGGAAGTTAATATCATTGAAGGCTGGCTGTCGGAGTATTACCATGACTTGGCCTATGCTTTGTAATAATTTCTGTACCCTTAGGAAAGAAATTATTGACGAACTAATAAAAAACCATGTTTCTTGAAAGTAATATTTTAATCATCCAATATATATATATATATATTGGTTAGTTAATTGATTCTAACTGAAATTCGTACTGTGTACTTGATACCTACAGCAATGGTAGCAATTCCAATAATTAATTTAATTAGTCACAAGATCCTTTCCAATAACGAATGCCGAGTGCAGGCGATTCACGGTAGATTTGACTGGATTTAGGCCCTTCATGGTCAAGACATGTACTTTGTGAATTGGGCCTCGTTCGGCTGTGGGCTAAGCTTTATCTAGGCCCATTAACGTTTCTATTACGCCCGAGAGGAAGTTGCTCAAGAAACGTTAAGCCAACTCCCTGATTGAGTCCTTGAGTTGCCAGCCGATTAGCACAGCCCCCGTACAGGTGCTTAAACTGCAACCACCCATTCAAGGTGCAAAACCATAGTTTTTTTTTTTTTGAGAAAAAGAAAACAGTATAGTCACGTGCCCTTTTTCGTTATTTGAAATAGAGGGCGGCATAAAAGACTAACTTGCACAACCAAAACATCCACAGATTCGGGGTCCCTTTTGTTTTTTGTTTTTTGTTTTGTTTTTTTTTTTTAATTTTTTTTTTCGGTGAAAGGCTCCGGATGTCTGAAGAAATAAAGTCATGGATAGTGATTAATAAAAAAAAAAAAAGAGACCATGATTATGAGATCTTAGCATTAATTTCTTTATGAACCTTGTTTAGTTAACATTGTATTGGTTTCTGCAGAAAAAGATAAGGTCTAGTATAAATTGTGAATTTGAAACATAAAAAGAACAAAATGTAGTTATGGCAAAAGTAGTTAAAAAAAAATGTAAACTTTCAGATTATAGATTTTTAAGTTTGAATGTAGCAAAGTGACAGGGGAATGGGACTTCCATGTCATTCATTTCCTAATAGGGTACAAAAAGCATTCTCAAAGCTCATGCTTCACGAACGATTGCTCTTAATTGCTTCGTTATTACTTTGTGTCTTGTTTTCTCTTTGCAGGAAATGAAGTTTATGTTAATTTCGGCGGAATCGATCAGAACCTACATAATCTACAAATTGAAATTTATTTGCTTAATGGTTTAAATAGATCGATGTTAATAGCTGGGATTCATTAATGTTTTCAAGTCAACTTCAGTTGTTCATATTAAACAAAATAATAATAATAATAAACAAAAAGTCAACGATCACAGCGACTAGAGTGAGGGAGAAAAAAAAAAAAAAAAAACCCTTTCTCATTGCCTTTTTAAAATGAAAGGACTGACCTGTCACTTTCCTCGCCAAACTTCCAAGTTGAAACTAGTAGTGTACCGAAAGGGCAAACACCACATTGATTATGTGCCCAACATCAGCATCCTCATCAGCATTGAATCAAGTTTTTTTTTTTTTTTTTTTTTTTTTTTTTTTTGGGGGGGGGGTGCCTTAATGTCTTTATGTTGATATTATACAATGCGATATGTATACAAATCTCTCTAGAATTCATATGCCAACAGTGCAAGTACGTCCACTCAAAAATTGTTTCCAAGGAAAATCCTAATCCGCCTACCAAGTTTTCACTAAGCAAGTTGGACTATATTATCCTTTTTTTATTCTTGATTAAAAAGGGTAAAAAGATCAGAAATGGTGGGTGGGTGCGTGTGTAGATATATATATATATATATTTTTTATTTATCTCTTTAATTTTGATGGAAAGGATATATATATTTCTTATTTTGTTAGTTCTTTTTAATAGAAAAGAGAAAGAGAAATAGTTGGCCAACTCGCTTGTTAGTATTTTGAAGTGGTTCAAAAGTTACGGGTTCGGTATGCATATTTTCTGAAATTCTGTTCAATAGAAATCGACTCATGAAGGTCTTGAACTAGATTGTTAATCGGAGTCAGACGTGGCCTCCTCCATATACCATCGGCTTTGTACAATTTCTGATTCCTTTTCATAACGTCAAACGCCTAAGCTTGTGGCCGTGAATTAGACGTTTGAATCTGTAAGGCAAGCCCAGGGAAATTGTTTTCTTTGTTTTTTTTATTTTTAAAATGGTCATTGATATATGGTACTTACATGTTGTAGAAATAGCCCATCCTTGGGGGGGGGGGGGGCTGGGAGAGGCACAAAAAGACGAGGAAATTGGTAGGTTGATTCCTACAAAAATTAAAGACTTTGTCCTTTCAAGCAATCGAAACAATTTCTTGGATAATGAATTATTTCTCTGATATGTCTTGCTGCTTAATACTTTTGTCTTTTCTGACATTTTCAATTCCAAACCATCATAACAAACAAAATGGACAAGATGCAAAGTTCAACTTTGATATCCCTTCATCTGCTTTTTCTTATTTTCTTCACCTGGGGTGTTTTGTTGAATTATTCTCACCTAGAAATCATGAAAGCTGACTTCACCAAAGTAAAGAAAAATGGAAGTCCAGATTTGATGGAAAGCGGCTGGTTTTTGAAATTGATGCCAATTCAGTCGAAGTGGCCAAGTCTATTGGTTCTACTCCACACGTCCAAATTCAACAATACTGTCTCAATTATTCTGCCAAACACAATCCACTAACACCCACGACAGACAATGAGTTGCAGATTAAACAAAATACATTCAAGTTTATATGAACAAACATACATCCCAAATTGATTAGAAATGACTAATAATAATTTCATGAAGGAACATTTTTTGTTTGTCCTCTGGAGGACCGAATTAATGACAGCATCATACATGCCGAAGCTACATCAAATCTTGCAATATTTCTCCTAAAAACATTGGTCTGATATCCGTCCCCTCCTTTTTTATATTGCCGGCAAATTAAGTACACATGCCCTAGCAGTAGAATTTTCGCTCCAGTGCACATTTATAAACAAATGTAGCTCCAAATTCAGACCCACCTAAGATTTGGTCTAAGATACCGGCTGCATCATTTTGCTATCGATCTACGCCTGAATTTAAGGTCCCCACTCCAAAGCCCTCAATCATGTTATATTGCTCGTGGCCCAATGCCCCAATTCAAAGCTGTGTGTGTGATGATATCTAAAAAGAAAGTTCTGAGCGCATTGTGCAATTCTGAACACAGTTATCATCGTAAAAGCACATGGTCGAATAATACGAGTCACAATATGAAGAAAAGGAGAAAAGGGATTAACATAATCAGGGATTGGACCTTCCGACGATGAGCTCAACTACCACAATCATATGTTTCACAAGGTCATAAGATCGGAAACCAATCCAGCTAAGGTCTAAAAGAGGATTGCTACGTACATATGAATATTGATGCGGGCGTGACTCTGAACAAAATACACATCAACTATAAAATGACATGTCCCGTCTCGTTTCACAAAAAAATGTTTCTCACATGCTAATTTATTATTCGGTAAATTCCTATTTTAGATTTGTAATAATAAATAATAAACTTACACTTCGTATATACAATATACTTATATTTTGAACTTTTAAATACGCGCACAAATAATGTCCCAGTATAATAACTTGGCTGATCTAATGTCCACGATAGTGTGTTCGATGCAGAAGACATTGGGGATGGCTAGCATTGACAGACTGCAAGAGCCCTGTTGCATGGTTCATATTTTCTATGGAACTTTTGGATTTGCTGGATTCTCCATACGGTGAACCGAGAGAGAGAGAGAGAGAGAGAGAGAGAGACAGAAAGAGAGAGGAGAAAGCTACAAAAGGGTATGGGAAAAAATCAAACCTGGAAAACATACTGCAGGTGAGATCAAATCTTTGGTCAGAAATATTTTCCATTCCCAGTTCAAGAAGAAGAAAAAAAAAAAACTTTAAAGTTGTAGTCAAAGGCAAAGCGAGGCAAAAGCTAGTAAACATCCTAAACAAGTTTCGAATCCCAGTTACTGTCACCGTTATTTCTCCAATAGAAGACTTGGAAGTTATCATCAGGCTAACCGCAATTTCAAATATTAGACAGTAATAGAGTTCGAATACAATAGACGCTGTGACACGAATCAGAACCTTAGAGAACATTATTCTTTCATTGCCCCCGTTTGCTTTTAGATATTGTAATCAAGTGTAATATACAAAGATGCATATCAAGCTTTGGATCATGGTACACTGTTCTCGGCCTTGGACATGGAAGTTGTACTGCTACCTTCGACTGGTAAATATATAGTGACCGTTAAAATTAAATTTTTTTTATGACAAATAGGATATGTTTAAATCAATTATCCTTTTCGCAATTTGGGTAATTACCCCTTTCAGCATTTGGGAAAACTCATCATCAGTCAACAACATTTATTACAAACGTACGCTTATTATGGCCGTTTCATTTGTTTTGTCTTCTAACTTGGCAAACCCATGTATGCTTATCAAAAAGCAGAAATATAATTTGCAAAAAGAGATTTGTAGGCTGTAGTGAAGAAGCCTTTCACGGATTGTCTTACACATCAGGTGGGGTTTTTGATGGGGAATTAGGAAGTCTCAATGTGGAAATTATTAACCTTGTTTCTATTGCAATATATCACCTCTCCGCACAACCCCCCCCCCCCCCGGGCCACCGTCAGCGCTCGCTGCTCACACTTTCCTTAAAACATTTCATGGTGTGTCTTGGTCTCTCAATCTGCCCAATAAACTAGAGAGATTTCACTAAGAGCAATCTGCCCAACCTGGTTTAGTCTCTAGGTGCTACTGTTTGTTAGTCAACTATCAACAGCAATCTTAATAATATTTTGATAAACTTTTTGGTGCTGATAATAAATTTTACTTATTTTCTTATATGACTTTCTAATGATGGTAGATTAAGCATATCATAGAGTTACTTTTGAGTTCTTTTCACTTTTTTATGTTAAAAATAATTTACATAGACTAAATTACCTTATTTATACTACTTTATTATTTTTTTACTTGTTAAATGAGTTAGATTTGTATATCTATCTCATGAATACTTATATAAACACAATAGTTTCTTTTGTTAATAACTTTTGAATAATATTTTTTTCACTTTAAATTTTTATTAATGTTAATTTTTGTAAAAATAGCTCAAATATTATATATATATATACACACTATATAGTGAACATTAATAATTTTTTAAACTTATAATTAAGTAAGAAAGTCTTAATATCATTGGCACAATATTTATTCTAAAAAGAAAATTATAATATATATAACAATAAATTTATAAATATGATATATTAATATAAATTAAATATTTAAATCAATTATTTCATCAGTCAACAATAACAATAAATACAAAATTAATCAAACATTTCTTTCAAGTTTTATGGTCAAGTATTCCTCAAGTTGGCCAAACATCTTTGGGAAAGATGCAGAAGATCTCAGGTTGGGGCATCCACGTATGTGTGTGTGTGTGGTTATCTATACATTTCCGATCTTTCACTGAATGGGACCAATCGATTGAGTGCTGTGACATGTCCAATCAGCCCATGATTGACACACAATAAGCTACTTGATGAGCGCAATACACATGTAAACCTGTATATATTAAATGATTACATATATACATATAGAAAAGTACCACACAAACTTGTCGTTTGTATGTATTAGAAAAATTGTGACACAACCCCACAACCCCCATCATGTGTCCCAACATGCAGCTGAATTAACCAACGCTAGTCTACCTTTTTGTAGGGATGTAAAGGGTGTCTGAAGCTACCTGGAAATTGAGGTGGGTTTTGTCTGATAGCCATGGAAAAGTCACATCTAATAAACTTGAAATAAATAATGATGGGTTGCAAATAAGATATGTGACCGAGAAACACCCAGCGAGAGCCAGAAGTATTTAATTTGTGATTTATATGTGATAGAGATCTGGGTGTGAGGAGAGGATTCAAACACGACCGACCAAAAAGTAAGAAAATGGGGAAAGGGGGGGCCTCCAATTGCACAAATCTTATCTCTTCTGTATGTCGCTGTTCATTGGAACGGGAAGGGAACCCCCGGCATTTTTTTTGCTTTATAGGTGCTCTCCAATCGCTACCTTGTTCCATTTTAGCACCGGGGAATGGCCAAACGTCAGGAATGCTGTCATGCACGTGACGAAAATACCATTCTCTCTCACAAAAAATGTAGGCCAATGAATTAGCTTTCTTAATGAATGCAAACGAGGACCACCCTTGTAATTAATACCCATTTTGTTGTCTTCACAACAAAACTTTGATACGGCGTACCAGCATAAAAGCGTTTATATATATGTACATAAAATTTCATGTGGAGAATCATTGCTGAA
This sequence comes from Ceriops zippeliana, assembly GCA_037897445.1. Lineage (NCBI taxonomy): Eukaryota > Viridiplantae > Streptophyta > Magnoliopsida > Malpighiales > Rhizophoraceae > Ceriops > Ceriops zippeliana. The sequence goes on along the minus strand of JBAPLH010000014.1, from coordinate 5,430,738 downwards.
TTTATTTTTTGGAAAAAAAAAAAAATTTCTATTTTATCCTTTAAAACTAATGGATAAGTGTAGACCCGATTACATAGGTCCTAAATAGCCAATTGACACAAAAATAAATAAATAATAATAAAAGTTATAAATTGCCCACTATAGTTTAGGCATATAAATTTCCAAATACATGTCCTTCTACGCGTGAAATTGCGCGAACTATTCTGGATTTGCTTTGCATTTAAGTTTCAGGAAATTACTATACATGTAATTTGATTTGTACCAAAATGGATCCTCAATATTTGGACCCGTAGACCCGAGCTTCGCAAATTTCATCCTCAAAGAAGACAAATCAAAGATGTTTGTTATTATTTTGACTTACTTTTCTAAACGAGGAAAAATAATTTCCAGGAAAATAACTCCGGAGGAAAGGTATCCAATGTGGCCAATCTGCGAAGATCTCCAAAAACAAAGTGCGAGCCCCGCCGTTGGATGGACACCCGGATTAGCAAGGTCAGGCAGGATCCCAGCAGTTGATTTATTTGCCGATGTAGTAACATGGGATGTTTTTCCAATGGCAGACAACACAAAAAAAAAAAAAAAAAAAACAAAAAACAAAAACTGGTTCCGCCTGCAGAATGTCATAGGTATTTTTTTTCCTTCTCCCGCAGGACTCATCAAATGCACACATGATGTTCTGTCCAAATTCAGTGCCGACGCCTTCTGTGATATCTTTCAATTCACCGCATTTCACTTTGTCCAAAAATAAAAACGGAAATGCCTTTCTTCAGTTTTTTACTACAAGAAAAACAGGGGTACTTTTCTTTGATCAGTTCCAAGAATAACAACACAAGGCAAAAGTGGAAGAAAATGGGTCACAGTTGCAAGACAAGAGGAGAGAGATCTGTCTATCACAAAAAATTACACTGAAGATAATGATTGAAAATTTTTCACAAAGTACTCTCGTACTTAAAGACAAGTCCCCCCTCCCCCCCCCCCCTCTCTCTCTCTCTCTCTGCGTTGTCCTATCCTGGTAGCTAGGCTACATCAAATAATTCCCACAGTTTCTACATAGCAAACCCACAATCATAACGTTGCTCCGAGGAGACCAAACCACGAAAAACACCCACCCTCTTTCGTCTTTCCCCCGCCATAGTTCTCTCTCTCTCTCTGTTTCAATTCTAACTTCCATAACACCACAATTCTCTGTTTGGCTCAAATGTCCATAGATCAATTCTCAACGGACTTTACAGAACAACTTTGGTGGGCACAAAGCCAACAGCAAACCATGATGGAGCAAAACCCAAACGCTCATCCTTCCTCTAAACCACACAAATTTCTGACCCCGCATCCCAATTCCTCTTGGCCGACCTCCCATCTTTATCATCACCACCGCCGCCACCAGCAGCAGTCCTCCTGGCTCAACTCCTACAATTTCCAGGAACCGACGCCCTCCATATTCCCCACCCAAAACCCATCCCTCGATTTCAATCTCAACCACGAAGATATCGACGAAGACCAAGATGCCACCGTCCAAGAAGACGAATCGGCTTGGCAACAACGGCAAAGTCTGCAGCAGCACATGGAAAAAGAAACCATGTTCGAGAAACCCTTAACGCCGAGCGACGTAGGCAAGCTCAACCGTTTAGTAATCCCCAAACAGCACGCGGAGAAGTACTTCCCTCTCAGCGGCGGCGACTCGGGTGATAAAGGGCTGCTACTGAGTTTCGAGGACGAATCGGGCAAGTGCTGGCGATTCCGGTACTCGTATTGGAACAGCAGCCAAAGCTATGTACTCACCAAAGGGTGGAGCAGATACGTTAAAGAGAAGCAACTCGATGCCGGTGATGTCGTGTTGTTCGAACGGCACCGCATCGACGGTGATAGATTGTTTATAGGGTGGAGAAGAAGAGGTGATAACAGTAGCGGATTGAAGGTGCAGGGCAGCAGCAGTGCGGTGTGGGGTAGAGGATTATATTCTTCAGGAGCAGCTGGGCACCAGCCTTATCCTTCTGCCGGTAGTGTTGCCACTCCTACTTATGTGCCATACCAACCTGACTGTGTTCATGCAGGTATCAAGTCCTCTTTCTTTTTGGTTTTCTGTTTCTTTTTTTTTTTTATTCCCTCTTGTTTTTTCATGCGTAATTTAACTTTTTTTTTTTTTGTTCCCGGGGTTTTTGTTGTTGAATAGTTGCATTAAAGTGCCTGAGGAACACCTTCCAATTAGTTTGGAGGAATGTGGGTCATTTCAGGTTGTTTTTGCTCCTGCTTGTTTCTCTGTGTTTTTAACTTGTGAATAATCCCGGTTGCATAACGCGTAATATTTGGAGTCTGTCTGTTGAAATTTTTAGTGAAAATCCAAATGGCAGTTTTATGTTCTTCGATTCTTTCTGCAAGTTGTTGGTTGATTCTATTAGTTCCAGGCTGCACTTTGGCATGTTTAGCCTATTTTCTGTTTGTCTAGCGAGAGGGAGAGAGAGAGAGAGAGAGAGAGAGAGAGAGAGAGAGAGAGAGAGAGAGAGAGAGAGTTTTGCATTGTATATGGACAATGGATGGGCGAAATGTGCTTTTTTTCTTCTGTTTTTTTTTTTTTTGGGGGGGGGGGGGGGGGACAAATTGCATAAATCTCCCGTTATTGGGTCAGGATGACTGGCGATGATAACGGAGGCAATTATAATATGGGGACAAAACAGCACGTTTCTGATCCATGAGTACAGGTTCAGCTGTGCGGAACCGAACGGCAATGACTCTGGGGAACTCCAAGAGACGACTGAGGCTATTTGGGGTCAATTTGGAGTGCCAGCTCGATGGGTCCGAGCCGTCCACCCCAGATGGCTCGTCCGTGTCCTCGACCCAGGGTCCGGCCCACCAGCAGGAGGGGCATTCCCAATCAGCGTTTTCTTTAGGCAGTCCTAATAAGCATACGGTAAGTCAACATCGTTTTATAATAATCACAGCTTGACTTGATAGAATAAGTTGAGAAATCAAAATGTGACTTTATGCAGCTGAACACCTAGTTTCAATCTTTCTGTTTCTTCTAGCGGGACATGTTATAAAATTAGAGGATACTTCGAGTCCAGGTGGGCAGATTCTATTAGTAGTAACCCCCATGTTCAACTTGGAATGGTCTTGAAGCATAATTAGTTGGTTGGGGGAGCTTTAGGGGCTAACTTGCTTGGCCTATAGCATCACTAGGTGGCGATTCCATGCGTATTTTTTATTTTGTTTTATATGAATATATATATATATATACGATGTACAAATAGGCAAAATAAATGTTGCAAATATAATTTTTTGAATAGTTGCGTGTAAATTTTTTTACTTTTTTTCTACACGTACTACTATTCTTAGTTGTAAATAATATTTTTTTTGCAAAAAAAAAAAAAAAAAAAAAAAAAGGAGTGCAGGATCCGTCCGGAACCCACGTGCCCCGTCCATCCATCCCCCCCACCCCACTCCCCGGGGTCTCCGTCTTTTCAAACGATATAAAAGGGCCGAAGTATAACAGTGGAGTCGGGACCTTTGAACTGGTGGCCAGATGGGTGCTTTTCATTGGTGGGCCCGCAGCTTTTTGAAAGCGGAAAGGCCGAGTGATGCCCCCCCCCTCTCCAGTTTTAGAGTTGGAATAAAGGCACGCAGAGGACCGACCTTTACACTGAAACCAAGCTAAAACACCATCACGTGTCGGTTTCATGTGAATTGGGGTCTCTCTCTCTCTCTCTCTGGTTTCTCTTTTTTTTTTTTTTTTTTTTTTTCCAAAAGTTGCAAATATCCGTTCATTCTCTATTGATGAAGCAAACCTCCATCCCGAAAAAGAAAGAATCTACATATAATATAAGATTTTGTTAAGTGTTCAAATCGGCCGTGGCAAAATAGTCAAATAATATATGGAGGGTTGCAAGAAAAGCACAGCATTAAGAAGATCGTCACCATGGCCTTCCCATCCCAATGGTCAATGATTTAAGCAACTTTCTAATAATTGATGATGTACTTGATAAATAAGTCAGTATTTTGCACCACCTGCCAGTGATTCTCTCTCTCTCTCTCTCTTTCACTTTTCCTTGATAAAAAATTTGCTGACATAAAATTTGTATGGTATGATGCTACAGGATGTCCTTTTCTCCCCAGATGTCCCCCAGACGAGAAATTACCGAGGATAAAATCTGTGGATATGACGTCCCTAGATTTGACCTGATTAAACCCCACCCCCCCTCTCGCCTGGCAGGTCAAAAATATTTGTGAAGCCCCAAAAAGTGAAAAAGAAAAAAAATATATAATTTTTGAAATAAAATGAAAATCCCCCATCACCCGAATTGCAGGTGCAAATTTCAAGCCGGGTAAAAGCGGGGCGGTGCGGTGCGGTGCGGTGACGGGTAAAGGGAATTGCAGTGCATGGAGGGAATTGCAGTGTAAGAGGGGGACAGCACTCAACAGTGGCACTGACGGAGAGAGGAAGGCATGGGAAGTGGGTCCTACAAACAGAAGAGTCGTCCAATGATGGCGTCAGCAGTGACAACATGGGGAGAATTTTAGGAATGGAACTCGGGAAAAGGGCACCTGTCTGGGTTACCATTGTGCTTCTGTTTTTGTTTGAAGATTTTTTTTTTATCACGAGATTATTTATATTGTGAATCATATTATAAAAGCAAAAATATATATATATTTTAAAAAGATTGTCTTGATGGATCTCCTGATAATAATAATAATAATAATAATAATAATAATAATAATAATAATAATAATGATGATGATGGTAGTTGGCGCGCATGGTGGCGGCTGTTTGGGGGGGGGGGGTGGATAGGGACCACCACGAGGGTGGACTTGAACAGATGCCAGACAGCCTAGTAGTGCTAGCCCACTCCTCTTATCTTTTACATCTTTCCCTCCGTCTCTCCTACATCTGCCCCTCTTTATCTCGCGCCCATCAATCTACCCAAATTCCGAGCCAAGCTCCTTTTTCACGCTCTACTATGATAGAATATAGGAAAAAAAAAAAAAACAAATATTGCCCAGTTGCATGAACGTAGTACAATGTCAGAAATAGGCACTCAAAAAGGCCAAAAAGCAGCCAGTAATTCGTGCGGAGTTGACTGGCAAGCTTCCACCTGTGTTCATACTGTCCCTGTCCCTGTCCCTGAAATTACGCACGTATCAGAAGTGAAAGGATTAAACGTATCATAAACAAGGTAGTCTCAAAAATACAAGGGCCATCTCCAATTAATAATATGGGTGTCGGCAAACGGTTAAAACGTGGAGGCTCCTCCAAGCCGAGTCCCTAATAAAGAACAAAAGTGAGGTCTTGATTGCAAGAAGGAAATTTTACTGGGATAGGCTGTTGGCGTGCAATTTAGCTAACGGGAGGATCATGCGCTCCGAAGCTCAACTTGTATGGCCAAGAATAAACCTATTTTGTGTTAGAATACTGTAACGGGGAATTGATAGGTACAAATGCTCCCAACTTTCATATGTGGTCCGTGGATAATGCATTTGATTGATTTTTGCACTAATTAGACAATGAAAATTGGCGTTATTAACACTGAAAGCGAAGCTTGGACAGCAGATCAGGTCGTTTAACTTGTCACTTACATGTTGAACACAACTTGCTAGTCAACAAAGATAACAGGAACCGTATAATTGACCAACAACCTGAGTAGCAGAAGATTTGCAGAGGTGTTACCTGAGTGAATGCAGAAAACAGGGCCAAGTTATCGTCAGGGCTCATAAAGATTTAGAGACTACGAGATATCATTGACCACCTCGAGAGACGATTTCTTGCCCTTAGTGCTCTACTAGTGGGGGAGGGTCCTTAAGATACGTGTCGTTGTCATTGGCAACGGGTAGTGACCAATCAAAGTAATGAAGGGACTCCTTCCTGCATTATGGACCTGTCCCGGGCGGAATGATTCAATCATGCATGACCAAGTACAGTGCATTTATCCGAACGCCATGTGAGCATTTTCTTTGTCCACTTGGCTTTTAAGCTTTTTGCTTTTGGGGTCTCCTAGTCAACCTCGTCCTCACCTCCTTAGGTTACCTAGCAACGCACAAAAGGAGCACTTCAGAAGATTACATAACCGAAGGATTTTGTAATATAACAACAGCACCATGAGAAGCATCTTAACTCAATATTGGGAACAAGCACTTGCTCTCATGTTAGGAAAATGTGTGTCCTATCTCAGGAAAAGAAACATGCCTTTTTCCTTCTGACAAGGCTCCTCCACCAATTATTTGGAATAGGACATCGGTAACTGATCATGGAATACCAATAGCATCTTCTTATCCTTGAGAAGACCTAAAGCTGGGGCTTTGTTACCGGAAAGACCCCGAAGTAAAACCCAGCCATCAACTAGCAGTTGCATGTAGAAATCCCACTAAGTACGACCTGTGAATGAGCACGAATGCGAGTGCTTTTGTAACAATAGCAGCAACGCAGTATGTTAAGTGGGATTTACTCGTAGGCAGAATGGTATTTCAATGCAATAAGCTTGTAACAAGGCAGGCTACATTTGTAAGCACCAGTGCCACCGTGCATGATTCTACAAAATTGTGAATCTCAATTCAAAGGGAGAGGACAGCCTTTGATACTGAAGTCTTGTGTTCATTCAGTTTCCACATCATGCAAGTCATGCTCAATTTTCAACCCCACGGAATAAAAAACAATAAATAAATAAACCACGAATTCCTTTCACGAGATATATTCAACCTTGCATATTAAGTGCTAAAATTTGTCTGTCATATAAAATACTCTGCATAAGTCACGAAAGAGTACTCTGCTGTATGTGGTTCAGTTTTAACTAGATGGTCTCTCTGTAACAAAAATCTTTCTTCTTTCCCAAGTCCTAATTGAGCTACCGAAGCTCAAATCCAGGCTGGATCAATAAATCCTGTTACCATGGTCCATTAACGTAAGTAAAAGCCACGATGGTGTTGCAGGTAAACTGCCGCAACTGAATGATGGCTTCATCATTTAGCGGGAGGATTCAGATCAATTGAAAGAAGGCCTGATAAGCAGAACAATTCGACAAAGAATACACAGCGTTGCAGTATTCATTATATTTCAAAGAGGAGACAAAAGATTGTTGCCAGAAGACAAAAGTTTAAAACCCTGAAGAATGAAGAAATGATCGGGACAAAATGCTTTGATGACACAAATCAACTAGATGAAACACGCAGCATTAATCATTTGCGTAAATGTCAATTAAGACTTAGTTTTTCCGGTGCATGCATGATTTTTGGAATTCGATTTCTACTGTAATGCATGACATGATATATTTCTTTTGTATTTGCTTAGTTTGAATTCTTGCGTTGACACATTTTAGCAAAAAAAAAAAAAAAAAAAAGGGAAAAACTACCGTAAGAGGCTCGGGCCGAAAGAAATGAAAACAAAGACCCAAGAGGAAGGAATGGGCCGAAACTTCCCCACTTACGCACCAAAAATATGGTGGAATGGGGGGAAACGGCCCAATTGGTAGAATGAAGCATCAGCAGACGACGTCGCTTCTTCAGTGGACCCTGCCACTGTTCTCACACTTCTCTCTCTGCGCACGTCTTCGACGGAAAAACGACGCACTACGCATTATCATGCCGGGAGCGGTAATTTTTTAAATCTGCAAATGGGGGCGGGTCTTGCCCATTTGCGTACCTTTTGATTAATGGTTTGACTGTTTTGGATTATGGGTTAGCCGACCTCACAATCACAATTTGGAAATTTTTCTTTTTGAAAAAACTAAGAGAAATAATATAATATTAGTAGAAATCATCTACATTTCGTAATTTTTACCTTTTTTTTTAAGAGAGAGAGAGAGTGTGTGTATGTATGTATATATATATATATATATATATATATATATATAAAATACAATATATTTATTTTGATAATAATTAATTATATATTTTTTGTAAGCAGTTAAATTTATTATCAGCAATATGCTTCTAACACCTAAAATTATTGGTTTAAATGCATGAAAGACCATTAAATATATATATATTAACCCATCACTCGTGTGTTTGTGTTGGTATTATATTTGATTTATCTTTATGTCCAAAAAAAAAAAAAAAAACTTAGTCATTATCTCTTGGAAATGTATGAGATCAAAGAAAATAAATTATGATCCACGATTTGTATGAAACGCATTTAGTTAGAAGTTAAGCTATCATTGGTCGTATATTTTGGAAAGCATCCAATTGTACCAATAATAAAGTTCATCACCAAATCAATTTCTCAAAACAGAAAAAAAAAAAAAAAAAAAAAAGCAGCATATAATTGACTATTAAGTGATTATTTGAAGTATTTTGAAAGAAAAATAATCAAACTTTAACAAAATAAAAAATAAGTATAAATTTTTGTAGTTAAATTATAATTATTTTATATAACAAGGAAACTTATTATTTAAAGAAATTATTAAACTGCGCTACTCTTTTAAACACTAATAAAATTGCATTCGATTCAAAACACTAATATGATTCCAAACACACCATAAATTTCAGAGGCTTCGGAAATTTGGACACTTTCTCTCCAGTCAAATTCTTATTATTGAATATGTACACAAAATCGAATCAGAAAACGTCCCACGTTTACTGTCGCCTATATTTAGCAGAGCAAAGCCAAAATCTCGAATATTATTTTCAGCTTTATTCGTATTGCCAATTGGCGGAACATAAGAGCTGTAACCATAAACCCCCCCCCCCCCAAAAAAAAAAAAAAATCAGTGTCTCCACAGGAATAAGACTCCTTCAAAGTGTAAAGCCCTTCTTGTTCCTCTTCTCATGGATCACCAACCCACAGCACATGCAAACTATTTTCTCTCTTTCCCAATCTTGATCAAGAGAGAACTTGTGTACACAATCCCTTTCTTCATCATCCTCATCTCTTCTATCTTTATCTTTGATTTTAGAGGCGCTCTTGACCGGGACTCAGTTTTTCGTATCTTTTCCTCGTCACAAACCAAGCTACGTCCTCAAGAATCATTGCGCGGTGCGTGCGACTACTCTTCTGGCAGGTGGATTCGGGACGAAAGTTACAAGTTTCGATCCTACACCGAGGACTGCCCATTTCTTGATCCCGGTTTCAGGTGCGGCCGCTGTGGAAGAAAGGATGTAGAATATCTGAATTGGCGGTGGCAACCGGAAGGCTGTGATATATTAAGGTATGGAAGCCAAACTAAACTATCCAAGGTCTGTACGTTCGCAGGCTTTTGTTTGTTTCTTCGGAGATTTACGTATTTTCGGCCTGCACAAGGCCACATTGGCATATTCTAGTGTTTGCACTCTCATGTGGAGCATGGAAAATTCGAAAAAACAATAAATAATAAAAATAAAATGATGTAGATAATCAGAGAGCAACACGTTAGAACATAGAATCATTTCCTTGTGTGACCCTCCTTGAAAAAAAAAAAAAAAAAGGGAAATCTATTTTAGAGCTATCTTAGAAAACTAAAGCAAAAGGTGCTTTCCCTCAATAAGTTATCTAAATTGTGACACGAAAATGCATGTATGCACTGCAATTATGGGAGTGATTACAGTACAAAGAACTGCACTAAAGCAATTAAATACCGCAATGCATTCCTTTTCATTTTGATGCTACTCCTTTATTATTTTGTTTTTCTCTTGTTTATCAAACTTAAATTCATACGTTGTGAAAATTTGAGAAGTGGGGTTTGAATTCTCAACCTCCCCCAACAGATTTGCCCTAGTGATCAATCAATTACTAATTTTCTTGTTATAATAAACAATATTTACATAACACCCACATTTTATAATGCCACAATATATTTTTTTATCGCACATGTGTGGAGGTCTAATTTTAAGTTTTAGAATGGGACAAACGATGAAACCACCCAAAAGCCATCTTCAATTTAATCCCAGCCCAGCAGTGCGGTGCCACCCTCTTGCACTCAATGGACAGAACGTACTAAACTTCTTGTCCGAATCTTCCATGCTGATGGATTAAATTTCCGAGGAAATCTCTATTGCTTGCGTTACTACTTACACTCTTCCTCAACACGACGGTGTTCAGGTTCAATGCAAGCGACCTTCTAGAGCGGAGCAGGAATGGCAGGATAATATTTGCAGGCGACTCCATTGGAAGAAACCAATGGGAGTCCCTTCTATGTATGCTCGCACAAGGTGTCTCCAACATATCAACAGTATACGAAGAAAACGGAAGGCCTATGTCGAAACATAAAGGTTTTCTTTCCATGCGCTTCAGTGAGCACAACCTCACGGTGGAATACTACAGGGCACCTTTCCTGGTAGTAATTGGTCGGCCGCCCCAGAATTCGGCATCAAGCATCAAAACGACCATCAAGCTCGACCGTTTGCACTGGTTCTCCAGGAAGTGGGCAGGGGCCGATGTTCTAGTCTTCAATGGAGGACATTGGTGGAATGAATATAAAACCGTGACAATGTACGGCCCTCAACCTTTTTCTTTTGCCCTCTTCACCTAGACTGTAGGGATAGGTACTCGGTTTCTTTTCTTTTTGTTTTTTTTTTGTTTTGTTTTGTTTTTTTTTTCTCTTCGCCCATGTCGTTTACAACAATGATAATACGATCATTAAGCTTCACCCTGTTTTTGTACAACCAGGGGCTCTTATTTTGAGGAAGGAGGTAAAGTAAACATGACTATGGATGCAACAGAAGCATTTCAAAGATCTCTGCAGACATGGAAGTCATGGGTGATAGAAAATTTACACCCCCAAAGGAGTCATGTTTTCTTCCGCAGCTACTCCCCCGTGCATTACAGGCAAGTATTTTGAGCACCAAAGGAAAAATGGGGAGGAAAAGAAAGTGCCCCTATTATAGCAGGATTACTGTCAATCATACAGTTGTTTACACATTTGGGCTGACGAGTTCTAAATCAAAACTGTAACATGTTAGAGTGCAGGAATGGTACATGGAATGATGGTGGCCGATGTGATGTGGATGTGCAACCAGAGACAAACAATAGTGAGCTGGAACCTGATCCGATCCATAATCAGTACATTTCAAATGCAATCAGACAGATTGCACACAGAGACAGGAAGGTTCATTTTTTGAACATTACACATCTATCACAGTTCAGGTATGATGGTCACCCTTCACTCCATCGGGAGCCAGGGACTGCAATTCCTGCTCCACAAGACTGCAGCCATTGGTGCCTACCAGGGATACCTGACATATGGAATGAAATTGTCTATGCTGAACTACTATCAATGGGATTCAGAACGAAACAAAATATAACTGGCTAGAAAGGAAAGGAAGATCATGGTTTCCTGGTTACCTCATCTTGAAAGTAGTTCATTTTCAGGGCTGTACATAAATCTGAGCTGCTTCTGGTCAGGCTAACTCCTCTGCATTTTCTTTGGCATCCACTTCACTGGATTTGATTTCCTTCATTTTCTCAAGCTGCCTCAAGAGATCCAACCTTTCTGGTCCATATGTGGAAGGTATCTGCCAAAAGAACATATTATTGATCCATTGTAGTCAGGGAGATGACATCTAGAGAGAATTTAAACAAGATGCTGAAAGAGTTTGATCATAATAGAGCTCGCACCAAGGCTGGAATATATCTCCGAATAAAAGCCAACATTGCTGCATGCCCAACTGCTGTAACCTGTGATATTTTTTATTATTCAAGTCATAACGGAGAGAACAGTACATAATTGTGAAATGTAATGATGAAATACAGCTAATAAAGATTTAAATCACATATGACCTCACTTAGAATATGTTTTTCTAATCCTTATTTTTATCTTCCTGAATATTAATAATAGAATATGCATTGTGGTCAAATAATTACAACGCACAAGAATCTACTCCATTGACTACCAAAAGCTACTGTCTTGAGAATCCAAAATTTAAGAATGTTTTGGTGGCACAGGGCTATGGTGTCAGTTGCAATAAAAGAAATTGTGGATCAACCTAGGATCACAAGAAAGAAAAAGTATAAGTTTGGCAAGGACCTGACCAACATATGTAGTCTCTAAGAGTGCACGAATATGGCACTGCACAAGAAATGATGATATTTGGCAGAAGAATATATCATTTCCCATAAGAAAAAACTCCAGACTCCTCTGCCTGCCTACCTGTTGCTTTGGAAAATCATTGATGTTGATTACCAGGCAACATAATTATGGCTGTATCAACAAGTGCTGCACTAATCATGCAGCAGATACAGGGAATTTGGCAAGAGAGGAATAGACAAATGCTGAATTTTCTCAGCCTGATTAAAACAGTACAGCATTGAGACTCTAAGTGACAGCCATAAAGAGCATTTCCTCAAGACTCAAGACTGGAGTTCCTAATTTTCTCACTCGTGTAATGATGACAGTCCTGAAGTAGTTGGGGAAGTGATGCTGCTTATGTCTTGTAATGAAGGATAACAGCCAAATGAATTGGTGGGATAAAAAATTATGATAGTAGCAGTTGTTAGGCCATGTAAAATCACCAACAACATTAACATTCAGCTAACTGGAGTGGAAATTGTTAAATGGGATTGCCTTACAGGAAGAAGCATTAGGAAACCAACTGGAACAACTGATGCCAAATCAGTCATAGTCCTGCGAACAGCTTGCTTTTCTTTCTCTGTTAACTCATCCCCAATCATGGCTCTTCTCAACAACCCCGTAGCAGCAGCAACATCAATAGCCAAAAGCTGAGTTCCTTGCAAAACATCCTGCCCAAAGTTCAACCACATTTTAAATTAAGAAGCAAAGAATCAAAGGAATTAGAGTCCCCAAACTGTTTTTCTACATCATTCTTAAATTTGGGAATCTAAATATCATACCTCTTGGAGCACAAAAAGAACAGAAAACATACAAAATGATTTGTTGGAATTGGGAATAAGTTTCACACTATTTTTGTTCTTGTTTAAAGAAGGATGCAAGTGACTTGAATAATGGCACACCACACCAATCTTAATATCCCTCAAATATAGCTCTATAGGTCTGCAAGAACACAAATAAAATGCTCTTTATTGCCTTTCCTCTTTGTTCTCTTCTTGCAGTCATTCAAAATAAGAGATAGGGTGGAACAAGTGGAAATCACATCCATATGATATTTTACTGCTTAATGTGTTATCATTCACAACAAATTTGATAAGGATTGAACCTTGTCTTTTCCAATCTCACAACAACAACTTTGGTTTAAGCAGTTGAGAACTGATTGTTTAAATATTTCAGTCCATCTACCTTGCATATACCTTCCATGAAATTAACCTGTATCACTAATTACTTGTCAATTTACAGCAAAAGAATTCCTAAAAGCAACACTTGGAGGTGAAAGTAACAGAAATTGGATTATTTTCATGATTTTTTTACTAGCACAAAATATTTGACCTTGAGTTATTTCCATTTTATTTATCCAATGTCAAATGGACGAAGCTCAGAACTGTTGTGATTGAGAAAACTGGACTCCTATGACCTCAAACAGCATCATGAAGCTTATAAAAAATGAAAATGACAAGGTCACTATGATAAAGCAAATTAGGCATCGATGCCAATCCACAAACTTCCTGTATGATAAAAGATACACTTGAAGCCATAGATACCATCTTGCACTAGTAGTCAATCAATAAAAAAGCACTGGTCATACCGTAGTGGTTTCTTTCAGTTTATCAATAGATTTTCTGATGATATTTTCTTCATTCTGAACCTTTACTAGTTGAGCAATTCCAGTATCATCATTGATAGTATCCCTGCCATCTGTAAACTTAATATCCAGAAAAAGATGCAGCATTAACTAATTAGAACTTCTTGCCAAGGAAAACTTCAATATATAATTTTAGGTAATCATGATGAAGGAATTGAATACAGTAACTGGATTACCATCATTACAAGACTTAAAGAAGAAAAAAATCTTTAGGTAGTCCTAAATAATGGTTCATACTCATCATGATAAACAATTGGAAATCACAAAAGAAGAAAATAAATCTAGATCGTACTGCTTTTAAAACCTACACAAGACACATCAGAACCTTCCAATTGTCAAGTTACTGGATCACGTGCAATTGAATCTCTAATCAAAACAATCCATTGTAAGAAGTACACAGGAAGTCTATAAAAGCAAAAGATACCTCTTCATTTTCAGAATGATCTGTCCATCTTTGAACTCGTTGTTCTAGTTCCATAAGTTCATTCCTCAATACTTCAAAACTGTGAACGTCATTTGAATGTGACCCTACAGGATCCCTACTTGATTCTTTTTTCAGATTACTGTCATCTTCCTGTGCTCAGAAAACCAACTTCATGTAATATTCACCGTGATGAAACTTAAAGCAGGAGAACTACATTCAACTCTTATAACTGATTTCACACAATGAAAAATTAAGCAACATGCACAACTTCATGTATCGAAGAGAAAATACCATAGCTGTAGATTTGCACTCAGTCCTAGACATTTTGATAAATTTTATAGTTTGTTTCATCAGTTTCCCCAACACATTAAGTGAGAAAGAGCTCTCTTTCCTTCAACTGACTGTATGGAACAAAATTGTTCAGTCTAACAACATCAAGATCTTGTTTCTATTTTATATTATTTTCATGCAGTAGACAATCTATTGTATGTACAGTTTTCTTGCTAAAAATTACCATTCTAGAAATTTCAAGTTTCTTTACCTGATATCTTTGTCTCATGTAAAAACATACACATAAAGTTGCATCAAGGTTTAAAAAACTATATGGAAGTTCATCCAATGAAGCCTTTGAAAGAATTCAACCGTAGAATGGGCAAACAGTCCAAGTCTACAATGCCAATTCTTTTGCTAATAAGTGAGAATGCAAAAGATAATAAAAAAAAAAAAAGGAATAACTCATGCATGCCCAACTGCAAACAACGTCTGCTTTTTCTCTGCTCAGTATCACTCAACATGGGGTTAATAATGAATGTCTTTTTATCCTTTCCACAATCTCCAATATGTTCTATATTTCATCTAGTGGATTTAAAGCTTATATTTATAAAAATTTCTAAATATGATAATCTCACCCTCACTGCAACTACAAACATACAAACTAAAGGAATGGATGCACAAACAACCAATCCTGCACAGAAAGTGAGGTAATACGTACAGTTATATCTAAGTTTGGGCCAAGACTCTTGATTGGAGTGTAGCCAAAGAAGTTCCAAAGTCCTCGAAATTTTCTGAACATTATGAAGGCAGAATATGCAATAGGTCAAATGTTGGAGTAAAACCCATCAAAAAAGAATATTGAAGTTAAATGAAAACCCAACTGCAAAGGCAAAAGCAGCAAAATTTTCATACCTGCTGCCCCCATCTGGCCTCAAATTTTCATTCTTTTTCCTTTTCCCTTGTATGTACTCTTTCTGATTACTATTATAAGACTCTGGATCATTTTCATCTTCTCCCTTGGTGAACCGACTTTAAAATATCAGCATAATAAATGAGAGGACGTGGAATACTCTATGTGCATAGACAGTCATATATTTTAGCTCCTGAGTGTAAAGTTCACATCATGATAAACAACTCAAAAGCCTGTGTTGTTTACAACATGCAAAGAAAGCCACAAACATGCTATGGTAGTTTTCTTTGCACCACACTCTATAAATTGCACAAGTACATGGAAGAATCTGAATCCATATTGATACCAGTTCTTATTTTGACAATCAATCTATTAGTAATAACTATGCAGCCCTTTTAGCCCCTTTTCTCTGATGCATAAGAACAATTACAATTCCTTGGTATTTGAACAGACCATACTAATAACAAGCCAAGGGCATGTTGAGAGATACTAATCATAACAAGAGAAAAACATGCAGTAGGAATCAAACTTGAGACTTAAAAGCAGAAAACCATGTGTCCCTACCTGCAGCAAACATAAATTTATTGTGTACACATTCATCTACAAATTTGAAACATACTTATGCATCAATGCTCCAGCCATTTGCAAGTACAGTCCAAGTGTGGTCAAAAGAAATACTGTTAGGACATGTAATAGGGAAAATGATCAATCAACTAATTGGAGTAAAGCTGAAAGAATACTTGCTGAAGGGAATCTGCTTTTGCTCTGAAAGATGCCTCCAGAAACTCAGCCTCTTTCTTTAGTTTTCTTATTTTCTCAAGATCAGAACAAGCAGCTTTTAATTGTTCTTTTCCAGAATTAGAGCTTGACACATGCAACTCTTGCAACAATCTCTCTAGTCTAGTAGCTTCTTCAACACTCTCCAATGCCTAATGCCAAGTCATAATCAGACCGATGTTACCAAATTTCAGAAATATACAACACAACACACAATAGGAGACATTCATAAATGCAAATACTTAGAGGAAGACGAGGGGAAAAAAAGAAACAAAATAAGAAGAAAACATTATGAGAAACCCTAACATATTTTATACTTCAAGAACTACAGAAAGGATGCAGTTATCTCCACAGTCTAAATGAACGCATTGAAAGCCTCATAAATATAAAAGGGCATCCCCCAGTGCAGAAGGTTCCTGCTTTGTGAGGGGTGGAGGATGATCATCTATCATTTGCAGCACCATTTTTCCCATGCATTTGGCAGAAAGAGAGCCCTTTAGTATAATTGCATTGATTGTCCTAATTTTCCTCCATTCAATTATCCCCTATAAACCCTTGCATGTCCCTTCTTCCCCATTTCCTTATTTATCCACTCAATTTTATTATACCATGCTGGCTTAAGGCCCCTCACTTTTGCTCTTTACAGTGGTGAATCTAACTTGCAATGATAACTACTATATACCCCAGTTCAATCAATCACACGTGCCAAAGATGCCTATTGACCATAAAGCAATCATTATGAAAATAGTCAACCTTCAATAATTTTTTTTTTAAGAAAAAGGAAGGAAAAAAAAAACTACCAGCATTAAATAATCCTATATATGAGTTCTTGTAAACAAACATGCAAATGCAAATACATATAGCAAGAATTTCTAAATTTCTACATCACACTGCTTCAGTTAAATGATGTTTTCTGTGCGATACATTATTCCACCCAGCGCGCATGTAGTGTTTTCTGCCGAAGTGTTAATGACATTGTTGAGCTACTTACGAGTTTGTGTCTTTTTTAGTGAGTGGCTTAACCAATAGCTGGAGTCCAAAGTTACATAATTAAACTGCATCTTCAAACCATAATATCAATAACAAATATCATATTCTTATAAAAGAAAAACAATGCCAAAACAGTCCAAAGAAATGTCATGCCTTTTCAATGATTAGAGTAAATGCAATATCACAATTTTCTTACTAAAATTGATACATGTAATCCCTATTTTCTATATCATGTGTGCTACATCATAAGCCAACAGTTTTTTTTTTTTTTTGGTGAGAGTCAAAATGAGTCATGAACAGCATTGAAGTCTGCAAATTGCAGTGGAGTTCAATCTACAGGAAAAAGAGCTAACCTTGTCAAAAGTGTCTTTCTCTTTGCTAATCAGTGAGTCAATTCCAGGTTCAATTCTCCCAAAAACATTGTTGCCATTTCTTTCTTTCCATTTCCTGAATCATTACATTAAGTTTAACTACCAAATGCTGATACTTACAAAACACCATTTCCAACAAAATTTCACTTTGGACAAAATTCCACGGAAAATGAAGGTTCAACACTTGGACAAATTGAGACTCTGGTTGACAAGTTTGATAAGAGTCCTAGCCTTGTACTACTAAATGTCAAGGTCATAATAATAATAATAATAATAAGTATAATAAAAGATGTAAAAATGAAAATTTTAGTTAAATGCTTAGGAAGCACAAATTCAGATGTATCTTAGACTGGAAAGCCAGGAGATTGCTGTACTGGATTAGGATAGTTATTCCATGCCTTCTTATCAATTAAGTTTGACATGGATATTGATGTGCTTTTCAACTTCTTATCAGGAAATCCATGTAATTATAATTTCTTCTGTAAGCATCTTCTACAGATGCAAAAGAAGAAAAGCTCAAAAAGATTTTCTTGGCTTCAACTTACTGTGGGATCCCCAATTCTTCCATGCACTCTGTTAATTTGTCATGCCTGTAAAGTAAAGATGTAGAAAACTAGTTAACGCTGAAGATTCATTCCTTCTTCAGAATTAATGCATTATTAGCTCACTTACCCCCTGGAGAGGAATGTAACTGCCTTAACATGAGAAGGACTCTCCAGCCATTTACTGCACTTAATAAAGCTCTGCATCCAATAGGAGCAGACTTCCAATACTTGAGGGATAGCTTCAGCATTTGGAGGACCTTCTTTTTTATTTCTCTGTCCATGAGATGGTAATGGATTACTGATGTTGTCTAGATAGAAAGGAAGCCAGTCAAGCTCCTCACAGACTACCTGTTGAACCAAAAATACATGCTGAGACAACCTTAAATTAGCCAAGAAGAATTAGTTTTATGGGGATATACATGCTGACCTCAACATACAGTTGATAAGAACTTATTGATGAAAGCTGAGGATAGTACAACACGCTACCGCCAATGAGGTACCTGCAAGGAACCACTTTCAGTTGAGCTCACCACAAAACCAAAGAAAATGAGCCTAGTGGAGTGGTAGAGTGCTAGCCAAAAAGAGAAATAACATGATAAAACTTAAGAAATCATTTTCTTGCAAAACTGGAAAAATAATTCTAAGAAAATGTCACAAACCTACCTCATCAAGCTTTCAATAGGATCACATATAACGTCAAATCCATTTGCAGATAAATAGGATTTTGTACTCCTTCCTAAAGCAATAAAGAATCCAAATATAGCCAAATCCTTCTCCAAAACCTGCATTGAATTACTTTCAACACCACTACAAAATTAAGGCCTCATAATTCTATTTGTGTTTTCTTATTGTTTTAACTAATTAACTTTACCATGCTTACATTAATCATCATATCAATGTATGTGTTCACAGGGATAAAAACCCTCTAAGACCTCAAAATGTGAGTGCCTCATGTACTAGGGTGCCTTTCTAAATTTCATTTTTTACATCATTAAGTCCTCAGTACCAACCTCAATGCTCTCAGATGATGTCAGTCTTGACCATATTCTCTCCCTATCTATGGCCCGCTGCAGCTGCTTCTGCACTAGATTAACCCAGAATACTACCTCTTCTGAATTAACTTCATTTTTCACTCTGCATGCTGCAGCTCGAGGACCAAAATGGACAAGAAACTCTCTGCGTAGACCAACGTCCTTTATAGAGCGATAAGCCTGGTGTATAGGAATAAAATCAACCAACATGTCCATCAATCTACCAGTTATGTCTGAAATCATGGAAGAGAACTGAGGGCTAGAAACTTTGGTAGGGCCAAGTTTTGTGATTGATGCAACACAAGTCAGTGCAAGTAAAAGGAGTGAAATATCACTTTCATTTCTTGAATCCAAGAGCACGCTTTTCCCCAACCTAGAAATTAATCAAAGACAAAAATCCCTTTTCACACAGATGTTAAGAGTCACAAGCAACTGAAGTAAAATCATGGATATTAAATAATATGGAATGGAGACGCACACAGCAGTGGCAGCAAAAAATCGTGGGTCCTCTTCAAAGTAAGCAACAAATGATGTCACCACTGATGGTACTTGCTCAGCCCAAAACCATTCACATGCTTCAGGTTGCTTTGCAGAGAGCTTGTCCCTGATTAAACTCTCCAGAGGAGCAGATTGCCGTAGTAAACTGTACCACACACATGATTAAAGCAAGAAAAATCAAAGCATACAATTAGGACCACATAAGTTGCCCCAGTTAGTTGATGAGGTGAGCACAGAATCTTAAATTGCATAGAGAGATCTCTAATGATAACAGAAAAGGAACAATAGACTCCAAATCCACAGAAAAAGGTCATTTTCCCATAAGAAGGTCTCAGAGGAAAAATGAGGAGACAGCCCCACCCTCGGGCAGTTTTGCATGAAATGGCTACTTTTTAGATGAGACCCATGACTAAAGCCACTGGAACAGGCAATGGCATCTTAACTCTACAGGATAAATCAATGTAACCATCTAAATGAAAATTTAAGGAAAGGTATACAGTCTATGTCCTGAATAAAATACAAAATATGCAATCCAGCAATTTTTATATAATACTAAGTTAAAATTCAAATTGGTTTTAAGATGCTCCAGTATCACATATCATAGATATCAGATGAACAGATTTTACCAAGCCGCTAGAAGCTTGAATGAGAATCAGGAACACAAAAATTGGTGATCTGAAGTAAGAGTTACTTAGTACCTTCTTTGTACAAAAATATTTATATCTCTGTCCCTACCATCACCTCGAGATGAAATCTCACATGCTGCTTGCAGCAAACAATAAACCGATGCCTATGAGATTCAAGAAACATCAGGTGATCTGATTGACACTTTCATAATAGTATTATGAAGAACTCAACAAAAAAGAAATTAACCATAGAAGTTATACCAACTGCATGCATCAATTGAATCTTGCTAAAATAGTTTTTGAATAAACAGCCCCATCATGTCTCTCCACATAATAAAGAGGAGAAGACAAGAACATTTTATGTGGAGGGAGCTTTGCTGAAAGTTAGAAAATAGATAAAGGAGAAAAACTTTTTGCATGCAATGAAAATGACTGTTCGGATTCCTTGCAAAAAAGTATGCAGAATCAGTTTTGTTTTATGTTCATTTCACATGTGCACATCTAACAACAGAAAGGAATGTAAAACAGCATTATTATTGTGTATGCTGTCCAATTATTTCCTTTTAAGAATGAAAACAGACCTGATAAGACAGAGTTTTCACCCACGCATTCTTGTCCATACCAAGCCAAGATGTTGAAAACCAGGGCAATTTTGATGGTAAACCATGATCTTTAATTGCCAGCTCAAAAATCCTGGCTCTGTCATGTAAAGATTGGACAAGTCTATCACCATAATCTTTGTCTCTCAGTGACTGACCAAGTTTGATCCTCATTTCCTCCACATCTTCATTGGCACTCACTGAAGGACTGCCATTAACAGTTACACCATCATCACTGGATGCCAGGGTTTGGGAGTGAATAACCCTGTCTGGTTTGCACGAAGCTGAGTTCATGTTCTTAAAACCCAAAATATGATGAGTAACACCATGATTGCCATTCCCCAAAAAGGCAAGCCTCATAAGGCATCTTTTCCTTGTATTTCCCCAATTGCTCATTAATCTCTCTAAGTGAGCCATTCTTTTGTAAGAAACACTGGAAGTAATAGAATTTTGTGAAAGACATGGATTTGACGGACTGCAAAAACAAACATAAAGAATAAACTTTAAGTACATTGATGATTGCAATCTAAACAAACCAACTTGTCTAAAGGTATCAAAAGCCTTGAAGACTCGCATCATTCAATTTGCCAAATGTTGGCAATCATCTCTTCATCTGGTTGTTTCCTATGGGTTTCTGGTTTCCAAGTCCTACTAATTTTCTTCTTTCAAACAATTAAACAAATCAGAAAAGCAATTGTATATTACCATCAAGAATTGAAGGAGGACAAAAGAGAGAGCCGGAAGTTCAAGAATTTCCAATCTCTTTGGATTGTTTCCTTTAAAAGGATACAACCAAAAAGGAAAAAAAAAAAAGAAATGAAATTCTCAGCTAGCGCAGCATAATAGAAGCAAGTGGTACCAAACTGAATCCATTTTATGCGGTATCGAATCGATTGAATTGTTTGAAGTGATTCCAGACAGTGCAATCTAACTAATTCAGATACGAAGAACTAAATATCCGCTATTTTTTCACTCTTCAACCACACTTTTGGCGAATGTAACAGAAACGCATCATGAACTATTTCAATTATCCTCGTACATTTAGCATCGACATTTTCTCACCATCCAAACAACCAAGTCGGAATTGGAATAAAGAAATAAAAAATAAAAAATAAAAAAGAGTAACCGTAGCTTGACCGCCTAGGGGAAACTAAGTCAGAACCGACGGGCAAAGCAAAACGAGACGAAAAAATGCGCATAACATAAATGAGTGAGAAATAGAAGGACCTCGAGAATATGAAGCTATCGTGCCGCAACTTAACAGCCATGTAAGACAACAAGATAGCAGAAAAGTAAGCAGGAAATTATCTAGTTTGGCTCGAGGGAAAATCGACTGAAATTCCTGGGAAATTGAGACACAAATGGCGGGCGAGGGGAGGCGAGATGAGGAGGAGAAACTAGAGAGGACTGGACCGGGGCGGTTTGCCTTTTACTTGTTTGCGCCTTTGTTGTTTGAGTGCGTAGAAAGGGATGATGACATGGAAGGCGCGACTCCTTTATCCGGCGACGTGGCGAAGCGCACCATCACAATAACGGGTGGCGTTCTTTCAAGTAATGGGCTCTTTTTCGGCCGTTCCCCCTTCCTCCCCGACTTCTGACCCGTGGAGGAAGGCGTGACCACTTAAAAATTTACGTCTAATATCATTTTTTCCAAAAAAAAAAAAAAAAGAAGAAAAAAATGTAATGTCTTTTTTTTTTTTTTAATGAGTTTTAAGTGGTAATACGGCGACGGGCCCTTTTAGTCAACGGTCGAGAATCGCTCTGGCAAGCCAGCCCATAATGATTTGATTTACGCTCGAAATAAAATCGATCCTCAAAAAATGGTCCGGTTGTTGTGTACGCACATAAGTGTTGTTATATTTATTTATATTATTTTAATATAATTTTTTTATAATTTTTATTACATAATTTTTTTATTTTGAACAAATTTTATTTATTATGAAAATGAGTTATGTTTTAAAAAATTAAAGTAAAAATTTTCGACGTTATAACGTGAAACAACCCACGATGTATTTGCTTTTAATTTATGGGTCCCACAGAAGCATGTTACTTGTTAGCCACGTTAGCATTTGGAACGGCCGGGACCCTTTCCCCTTGTATATACACTTTTTCTTTCTTTCGTTTTTGTATTTTTTGGGTCCGACCGAAAGTTCACGCTTTTTAAAAAAAAAAAAAAATAGAAGTCGCCTAATGTAAATTTATCGGCCATTTTGGACCGAGTTATGTCCTTGTCTTTCTTGACTTCTCCCGTCCTTTACCGGTGGACACTATTGATGGTTTGGATCTCTGTGTGTATCTATTTCGGACAGGCCCAACTATGAATTTCTTACTTAGGCCCAATACATGCTAACAGGCTGACAGCAATGATCCACCGGGTTTGTAATTGTATTTATGATGTTGGACGGTTTGTTAGAAAGAAGTGAACATATATTCTCATCATATTTAGTAATTAGGAATATCAAAATTTAGTCTTAAGTTTTGAATTCTTGGAAATATAAAATTTATGAAAACAAAAAGACTTATTCTCACATTGCAACCCTAATACTACACAACGTAGCCAGATTTCACATGGGGGAAGCTGGGCTTGAGTTCCAAACGGTCAAAACAGCTTTAAAGGTATGCCAGTTTTCTCATTTCGTTTATTTGTTTTTTTTTTTTTTTTCTTTTACTTATTTTAGCTATTAGATATAGACTCAAATTTCATGAACTTATTTGCACGAGAGAACGAAAATTTGCTAATATTCTAAAAAAGAGAGTCAAATTAGAATTTGTTAATATCACAAAAAGAGGGCGAATATTATTTTTAAAAAAAAATTAAATTATTGTATGATTGGAATAATTTGTTAATATCAATGGATCATAATCTGTGGTTCTGTTAATTAATCAATTCAGTCAATTCAAACTGTCCAACCTTTTCCACTTTCCTTGCTTTTCCATTATATTTAGCAGTTTATGATAACAGTGGGATAAAATGCAGCAAGCTTATAAACCATTCAATTGTTATAATATAATAATTTTAAACTGAATTGCTAGGCTCTTAGCATGAAATAGATATTAAAGTCATTGTCATGAATAAACAACAGGACCAGTGCCAATTTCATAACCTATCCTTTCTACATGAAAATGAATATTTATATACAAATAAATAATATAAATAGCATTTAGGAATTTAGTATTATTTGCATTCAATATTTTTGAATGGTAAAAGGAAGTAATGTTTTCTTTAAAAGACTTTTCCTAAAACAGTATCGTTTTTAGAAGCATTGGTAACATATATGTTTTTTTTTTCAGTTATATTAATATTTTCTCAGTTGTAATAATATTTTTCCTTAAAAATATTACATGACTACTCTATTACTACTTTAAAATGGTTATTTTTCTTTAAAATATTTTTTAATAAATAAATACAAATGAATATAAAAAAAATACTACGAATAAATGACTGTTTTCATGTCAAATAATATTTTTATAAATAAATAAAATTAAATAAAGAATATTTTACTATTTTTGTATTGCTCTTTTATGTAAGCTGTGAATTAAGAATACACGTGCGAATCAAAATTGAAAAAATGGGAAAGGGCAGTTTCGTCCCTAAAAGGCCACGGAATTAAGTGGGCATTTAATGAAAAACCCTAGGGGCTCCCGCTCGGCCTCTTGAAAATTCTTTAAATAAACTAACGAGCAGATGGCCCCTTGGCACTTTGCCATGCAAACTACAAAATAAATTAAGAGGCATCGTCCCCCGTTCCCTCCTGCGGACGTGATCTTTCAGAGAACTCCAGAGCTCAGACACATGGCCCCCTCCTCCTCCTCTTCCTCAATCTCCGGCATCCACCCGGACATTCTTCTTGCTCACATCTTGCCTCGTCTGGACGGCCCCACCCTCGCCTCCGCAGCTTGTGCCTCCACCGAACTCAACTGCCTGGCTTCCTACGAGGACTTGTGGACAGAGCTATGCCATTCCACGTGGCCCTCCTCCAAAGAGCCGCGTCTTCGCCAAGTCATCTCAACGTTCCCTGATGGCCCTCGCTCTTTCTTCTCCACCTCCTTTCCTCTACTCTCCAACGCGGACCCAACCACCGCCTTCCCTGCTTCGCCGGCCAATGCTTACCGTCCATCGAAGTTAATCTCGGCCGTTGACATTTACTACCGCAACAAACTCATTTTCACCAAAGTTGTGGAGACGGAGACCGTGTCCGCTTGGTTCCGCTGCTTACCGTTTAGAATCGACATGCTTGACTCCAAGGACACGTGTCCAACTCCAATACCGCACCTGAAAACGGAGGACGGCATCCGGGAGCTAGCAGAGGACTTCACACTGAGCTGGATTTTGATCGAGCCGGCAGGCCCGCTAGCCATTAACCTCTCGAGCTACAAGCCGGTGCTGGTGCAAAGACACTGGCTAAGCGGTGAGGTTTATGCTCGGTTCGCGGCTGTTGTGGGCGGCGGGGGGAGAGGATCATCCTCCGAGAGAGTGTGCTTCGGGATAGTCGTCACCTGCGCATGTGGGGCCGAGGGAGGTGGAATGCACGTGAGGGAGGTGAGTCTGATGGTGGAGGACATGAACGGGATGATATTGAACGGGAAGGACAGTTTGAGGATTTTACAGAGGGCATTCTTGGGAATAAAGTCGATTAAAGGAAGGAGGGAAAAGAAGGGGAAGACACGGTACGAGGAATTTCTGGAAATGAAAAGAGAGAGGAAAGAGAGGAAGCTGAGAAGAGAAAGCACACTGGATATTCTGGGGGTAGCTCTAGGTGTATCATTTTTTGCCCTTTTTGCAGTGTTTTGTCTGCACAGATAGCCACAACAATGGTATCCCCCCCCCCCCTTTTTTTTCCCTCCATCTAGATTAAATTGGTTGCAGTAAAGATACAAGTTGAGTTTCCAGCACCTAGAACGTATAATACTTTTCAATGATGCAGTAGTGTAGGCTGATGCTTCTTTTTTTTTTTTTGTATTAAAATTTTGAAGCGCAGAGAATTGTGCAAATTTATGGTATTTGAAATGAAAATTCTATGGTCGAAATCTTAGGAGTTAGGTAATTTCACTGCTTGGTTGAATTGATCTAAATTTCTTTATACTGAGAATAAAGTTACAAACATAATGTTAAAAAGATCATAAATGAAGTTAAATAACAGGGCATTTATCTAATTAGTCAACGCCCCTTTTTAATGGGACTTGTGAAAGTTCATTAGAGTTTTCAATTCTTTCTAAAATGATGGAATTGCACCTATCAAATGTTATACTTTTTCCATTGCCTTTTAATCAAACAAAGGAATTTCTCGATTTCAAAAAAATTGTAAACTTCCTCTCACAATTAAATGTCCTTATTGCGCAAGCGTAATGGCTCCTCACGATAGCTTGCATGTAGCGGCACGTGGTTGAATAAATACAAGGCAGATGGAAAAAAGGTTTCTAGGTAAGTGCATGTAAAAAATGACAAAGTTCACACTCTCCACGGATCAACCTGGGTCAAATCACGATGATAGCTACGTCTCAGCCAAGTTCGGCAAACGCTTACATTATGCTTTTATCTAAAACTCGTAGCAGAATAATACATACTGGTTAGGCCAATGTAGGATGGGCATCAAATTTTCATTGCAAATTTAGGTAGGAAGTTGCTATCTTTGTAAAATGCTCAGTTTCACTGAAGAAGGTTCAGGTTTCGTCAGGTATAACCTACACCACTGTAAAATGCGGGTGGTAGGTGATTGGCAATGTCAACGACAAATATATAGCACATTGAATTTGTGGGCAGGCTACTCGTCAAATATCCCAAAAAATAAAAATAAGAATAAAAAGCAATGTTTGCTTTGCTATTACATAGGCAATGAGATACTTTTTTTTTTTCATGAATCATATTCCAAAAAAAAAAAAAATCCACAGGAAAGGAAATTGTGGACGGTATATGCACTTTTGATTTTGTTTGTTGGTAGAAAACTTAAAAAGAAAAGCCCGTGATTCTCTTTCCTTTCCACCATGTTTACCGGGGATGATATTCTCAGTTGTCTCATTCTCCGACATGTCAAAATAAAGCGCGTAGGCAGAAGCAATCTCGCCGGCTGGTCTAGTCGTCCTTCGAATTTCGTTTGGGGCCCATGAAAGCTACAAGTCATACAGGGCCCGGAATCCATTGTAATTGATTGAAACCTAACGTGCAGGAATGAGACCTCCACGTCCTTCTAAGGTTTTTCGGTGGCTAGGCAACAAAAATAATGTTATGAGCCCGGAGAGTTGGGTGCAAATGGACTAACCGACTGTTGGCTCAGAGAATAGCCTAGGCATTTGATCCAAAGGTCCGAGACACATTCACAACACAAGCAGACAGATTCCGTCGACCCCACGAAGGCCAGGTTGCGCTTGATGAAGGTTCTCGTGACTTGTCCACGGTAAGCTTGTTCGTTAGTTTTAGGGTATTCGGCCTCTGGTCTGGAGGTTACATCTTCTCCAAAGACCAGAGCGGACAACTCACTCAAGCTCCACACCTTGCTTCTTCAGTCTAACCCAAACCGTCTTTTCTCTCGAGTTAGAAATGCACTCTACATTAACTTCTCTTCTTCTACAAGAATCAACAAAGGCACTCAGAACCCCCAGCCCCGAGCCCTGAAACGCAAACTTGGTTTCAACAATTATCCCGGGGGCATAAGACACAGACTTTTGATTACTACTACTACTAGAGTCTTATAAAAACTGTAGCCAAGAAAAAGCTTCTTTATTTAACCACTTCTATTTCTTCCCAAGCAAGCAAAACCCTTTCAAACAAACCCGCAAAATAAGTTTTATGCCTCGTATTTCCATAGCAGACAGGAGAGCTGTACACAGAACTGACAATACAAGCAAGATGATTTACATCGGCAAAAGGGAAGGGTCCCTTTCTGTCTTCAACATGTCAAGATTGGTGCACCTTGAGTAGTGCTTGATGAAACATGTCAATGAATTGATCATCCTAGCATAAAAATAAATCAAGGTTAGGAATTTAATGAAATGTTATACATGCTTGATAAAGAGATCAATTGCAAATCACATCAACAACGACAACCAGTAGCCATACACAAAGTCTTTGCTGTAACAGAAGATTACGGAAGTTACTAGAGTGATCCATTCATTCATGTATCATCATGTCCATTTTCAAACATTGTTGAGGAACACATTCAAAAAATGAATGCTTTGGTGCTCAATTTCCCTCACAAAACATCCCAAGTTTCACCACCATGTTACAGCTTCTTCCAACTAGCAAACCATCTAACAACATAAATTATGTGACAGACACCTTGCAAAGTGAGAAATATTCATGGAAATGCAATGAAAGGAACAGTTTACCGTTAATTCATTAATTGTCCCACACGATTAATTGTAACACAAAATGAACCAAAAATATTTAAAAAGAGCAGCTTTACAATGTTAAGAAATGAACAACCCATTCAACAAGACAGCAAGTTAGAGTATGGGAAAACAATACCTGAACAAGCATTAGAAGCGCATCACGAATTTTGTCTCTGTTGATAAGAGGTTGAGAAGTAGAACTAGGAGTAAGTGACGGAGGTGGAGTGGGAGGTGGAAATGGTTGAAGGATTGGGGTGCCATAGGGGCGTTGCAGATTTAGAGCAGGATGAATGGCAGGAGTGGTAGGCATGACTGAAGACAGAGGTGGCTTCAGCAATGCAGATGAAGAAGGGGGAGTGAAAAATGAGGAAGGCTTCACAAGATTAGGGGTCTGATTGGCAGTATTGATTGGCTCACGAGTATCCTGAACAGCTATCGAAGCAGGAAAAGAAGAAAGAGGTATCGATGAGACTTGTTGCGTTGGCAGAGGAGTGGAAAGAGCAACAGGTGCATGAGAAGATAATGGGAAAGCTGGCTGTCTTGAATTTGCTTTATTAGGTATGCCATTTCCAACATTCATGGTGGCCTGCAACAGTAAAGAAGTTCATGTGCTTGAAGCTCAAATCATAATAACATGTGATCAACAACACACACATACATTAAAGAAGTTCTCAAATGAAGAATTTTCTGGAACAGCAGCAGTTGCTGAGGCAGTCAGTGGAGGCTCCAGGGCTTCTTCCATCATTGATATGCTAGGGACAGCTTCAAGCTCCTCGAACTCACTATAGTACGTTACAGTCAGAGAAAAACATGAAAAATATTAGAGATGACAACTTAACAAAATTTCGAGAGTCTTCTTGGCAACAAATCCAAGATCACAGTTTAGCATACAGAAATTCACCAACATCTTAGAAGCCTCATTATAACATGCTTCACACATTCCAAGATTAATATCGGGTAAGGTTTGTGCGGTAATATGTTCTCAACTCACTGAACAGCTTCATACGATAACATCTCGACAGCCAACAACTTCATGCGGTAATATGATTTAAAGGCAATAACAACATTCAAATCCTCTATATATCACCATAATTAGTTTTGCAACGCATTCCATTACTTAACTAAAGTACAACAATACTGTTAAGGAATTATTACCTTTTGCTTGAAGATACTTTTACCTTCGGAGGAACTTTTGCATATGCACTAAGTATTCTGTAGAAGAGAAAATCCACATAACATGCACTTAGTTAATCCATCCACCTTACCATGTATTGGTCAAACAAATGCTTGATAGTTCAATAGCAAATGCAAAATCTTGTTACGATTGAAAGAGACAACCTGGAATCATTTTTTTTCTCATGTATTACTCTTGCCATGTCACCACAGTAATTTATTTAACATTGACTCTATTTCACCAAGCACCAATGTTGAATAATTGGGTAATGGTGCTTAATTATCAGTACATGATAACTTCCATCAACTAAAGACAAAGGCATCTTTCATTTGTGCAAAGTGAAATCTCTAACTGTTATTTTTTTACATGAACCATTCACCCTAAAGCCCTCATTATTATCTAACAGTTTTAACTCACGCCAGCTTAGCAAAATTTTCCCATTTTAACTAAACCAGTACACAGCTTATGGAGAAATTTTTAGTCCTATTACAGTGACTTCTCCTTTTTCTCTTTTAAATAATAATAATAATAATAAATCTTAATCTTAAAAGGTCCTATAGTTTTAAAGTTTTCTTAACTTCGAATAATAGCAATTCATAGCCTTCCTTAGTCACCAGAGCTTATACATATATCCTTATAACCACACAATCTGCACCAGAAATCTAAGGTCTCCAATTTGAATCTAGCATCATTAATCTGCCCGAGAAGATTTAAGTGAATTCACGGTGTACCTACTAAAGACATTAGCAACCTCCTCACATTCACGTGGATTGTAAAACCAAATGCCATTAACTTCATGTGCTGCATTCCGATAAAGCAAATATGGAACTTGAACCTCATACTCAAAATCCCCCAATAGATTCTCGATCAGGTTTTCTGTTTTCATCACACATAGACAACCATGAGGATATTGTATCATCCATTTGTGGAAGAAAAATTTTGCTCTAAAAACTATGACACAGATTCAAATTGTCTTAATGGAAACTTAGGAGCTGCCAAAACCAAATTCCCTATGCAGAAGCTGAACAAGGACAAGTCATCTTTTCTAAAACTTGGTCTGAAAATATTGTTCACATTACTCTAATCAACACTGAATTCTACGCAACCATTTCCAAAGCTATAATGCTTGAAATAAAACCAACGAAAAAAGGTCCAAAGTCCAAACCTGTGTTCCGCCGATTCATCACAATGAACTGAAACCGCGGCTGCATATTCCTTTCAACAATCACAACAAAAGTAGTACCAACGTTAACCATCAAATTTCCGACATTATTCCCCAATAAGCTTGCACAAATCTAATACATGCGCCTATAACATAAATAGGCTTATGTGGGTAAACAGAATACCTCTTAACCACAAAGAGGGATCCTTCAACGTCCTTGCGACTCTGCAACCATTAAAATAACAATTAAAAGTCCGTGACTTTGTACGCCGAAAAATGAAAACTTCGTTTTCCCCCAGTCTCTCGTCCAAACAAACGATGCAACAAGAGCGAAAAGGAGCGGGTTCGTACCCACTGATTGCTGTCGATGTTGAACTCGTAGAAGGTGACGTGAGCGGCAGTGATGAGAATCTCCTCGATGAAGGGATCGATTCTCTGGAGCACGGTGAGATTGAGCAATTTAGTGCCTTGCTGGTCCAGATTCGGCATCAATTTCCCCGTCTGAGACATTTTCCGTTTCGATTCAGAAACCCCCCCTTAAACCCTAACTTCTCTGAGATTTTTTTGATTTTCTTTTTCCCTTTCTATTTTCCCGGAAAAGCCCAAAGCAGACACAAACACGCACACAGATTATACTCCAGCCTGCTCATAGGGTCCTTCATACAAAACTTGGGTTCTACGCTTCTACCTCCTCGATCCGATCAATTTTCATGATCATGGAGTCTCGGCTAAGCTACTTGCTGGTCAAGGCTGGAAAAGTGACTCGCTCTCTCACCCTCTATTTTTTTTTTTACAGCCCTTAAAAAAAAATAAAAGAAGGAAAAACTATGTTTGGGCCCATAGGTTGTCTGGAAAAATAAGCAGCTTGAAGAAAAATATCTTAGTTACCTCAAATTCCAGATACGTAGGTGTTTGGAGTACATAACCATCTCAGTTGGTGAGATGAAGTAACTTTTGTCTTGTTTCTTTGCGGCCTTTGTGTATTTCATTCCACTTTTATTATTTTAATATTATTAAATATAAATCATTTTTTAATATTAAGAAATTTAAAACCCAATTTTCGAATATTATACTTACATTTTATTTTGCATCTTAAAACTAATAATAATAATAATAATAAAGGGATTCAAACTCAGATTAATACGAAAATAAACACATCAAAATGACCAATTAAGCTAAAATAAATTAAAATTATTGGATTGATATGGCTAACGTAAGGAAAGATGGAGAATAGTAATTTCTTTTTTCTTTTTTAACGGATATGGCTATACATTTATTATTTGATAATGAATTTTTTTTCCTTTATTTATTTGTTGTACCATACAATTCTTGGAGACGAACTTAAACGTTGGACGGAGTTGGTGTAGTCTGATTAATTTGAGAAACTTTCTTTATTTTATTAGTTGAACCCCTCCATTGCGCCAAAAGAATTAAAGTTATTAGACTTCCATATTAGATGAATGTAAGATTTTTGACTAAAATTATCACTTTTTGAATTAGGTCACAAACGTGAGAAGAGGCGGATAATTTCTTGCTAATTTCCGAGTTTTTTTTGGGCATACTTTCATGGAGGTCAGGAGCTTCCTCCCAAACCCCATCAAAATCCCATTTTGAATTTCCCGTTAATGGATTGTTTTTTCAGGGTTTCGAAAGCAAATCATGGGTAAAATAGGATTCTCGTACAAGAATGAATTGTCGAACTCACAAATGAAACTGAAATAGAAGAAAAAATAAATAAATAAAAGTAATGGAAAGTTACCAAATGGGATGGGTAGAAATACTCGTCACTGCCTTTTCACTGGGCTCAACGTGACACAAAAGAGAAATAAGTTTCATTTGAAAGTTCTTATAAAAGAAAAAGAAAAAGGAAAAAAAAAAAAACAGAGAACGAAAAATTACAACATCATCAACATTTCCATAATCGCGAAATAAGAGAGCAGCATCGAGAACACATGATTAGTTATTGATTTAGTTCTTTCTGAGTGCGAAACCAGACAACGAAATCAACAGCATGAAGAGAACAACTGTAACAAAGGATGCCACCACACCCCCGCTAACATCTCGGCAAAAGTTGACATATTGCTGGCAGATGGCCAGCCAGTTCGTGCTTGGGTTGCCGTTGTGAGCTAAGTAGACGATGGCAGCGGCCGCGCCGGCAGCAGCGGTGTTCAGAGTTAGTGCCGCCTGCAGACAATGCACAATTCTGCATATCACCATCCACGTAATAACATAATCGAACAACAAATATGAAATTAAAAATATTATGCTAAAAGACTATTACCGTGTCCATAATTAGGAGAAGGAGACGTGGAGCAACAGCATGTGGGCGAATGATGGCTACTATGGAGAATGGAAGGGAAAGGACTAAATATCCCCCAACAAGTCCCATTGCAATGACAAAGAACCTGCAGTTGTGAAATTCTCGCGTGCATTAGAATTTTTGCCAATCATTTTTTTGATTGATACAAGTGGTGGGAAATAAAGGAAAGCGGAATGTAAACAAGGTAAATGACTCGTGACATCTCCCTTGATGAATATCCATCCAGGGGTGCATGAGGAAATGGCGTCTATGTACTGTAGCATAGGTTGAAAATGATAATCTTGCTCTGAAGAAATGAAGGCGAATTATAAAAAGATTGACGCACTGAAAAGTGGGGAGATCATCATAGCCAGCTTGGAATCGGAAGAACTGAGAGAACAAGGGCAGATCCTCTTCAGTAGTTCCCATCCTGACAGCGGCAGCTACAGCAGAGATTAAAGTGCCTAGCCTCAAGAGGAGGTCGAATATGGCAATACCCTTTTTGTGTCCTCCCTTTTCATCGTTGAAAGCTCCTATTGAAGGTGCTTTCCCACTGGCAGCAGCTCTTGTTTCAGCCGGAATGTCGATTTGAGTTGACATTTTTTGGTCGAAATATTGAGAAAAAGGAAGACTACTTGAGTGACCCAACTAGAAAAAGAGTCAATTGCTTGAGATGAAATAGGCTGAATGCTTAAGCATTATATAGAGCACCAGGGAAGTTGAGTTAACCGAAAATCAGATTTAGAATTGTTAACTGTGTTTTTCTAAAATTTTGGGCAAATGGAGTAAGGAGGGTGGTTGGCTTGTCTAACCATTTCCATTTTGCTCGAGTTTTGCTTTTTTTAATCACCCTGGTCTATAATTTAATGAGCAAGTGGTGACATGTAGACGATGGTACATTAGTTGATTCAACGCAAAGAATAAAGTTGACCAAATAACACCAACACCTCAATCAGAGTTTTCATGTAGATTGATGGAATTTTCTGAAAAACGTTAGACCCGCTGCTAGTTGATGCTTGTGCATTTTCATATGAAAAAATGCATTTTGCTAATCTAGAACCATAGATGAGTTGCCGATTGGATTGCTAAAAATGTTAAAGGTTGGATGTGTCCAAAACCCAAATGATTGGATTCTTTTTCCTCCCACCAACCTTCGTAATCTTCTTAATTCCGATGATAACAAAATGATTTATTAATGAAGTTAATTTACCTTGCTAGAAAAAAAAAATAAAAAGAGAAAACAGACGATTTATTTCATCAAATGCTCTGAGGTCCGTTAGCTTCTGTTCCTGGGGGACTTCAATTTTCTGTTTTAAGTTTTTTGAACTGTTTTAATTGCTGCTTGTTTTGGCGTTATACAGGAGTAATGTTTTTTGGTAGTTAGGTCTTCCGTGGAATTGCATGGCAATTTTTAACATAGCTACGATTTTTCTAAGGCAATGGATTGCTGATATACATGGCAGCCTTGGAAGACAACTCGGGCTTTCAGGTCAGATTTAAGTTTGAACCGCATGGTTATGTGCCTTAGTTATCTGTATGAGGGGTGGAAGGAATCAGATTGGTTTTGCGTATACAGAAGTCTGGATGGGGCTTTGAATTACACTGATTTTTTCGGAAACGGGTTTTTGGTTTGTTTTCCAGGAACAGTTCTACCCACGTGACGGCTTGAAGTATTTTGGTTATCCTTGTTTTGCACAGGATGCTATGAATAAAAGGCAAGTGATGTTCAATGAAAAAAAAAAAAAGGAAAAAGAAAGAAAGAAAACCCATATACATATAATTTAGAATGATACCCCATAAAAGGTTGAGTCATGAAGGGCGAAAGGACTTCTTAGTTTTAACTTGGACATGAATTCTGCAATTTACCGTTTGAAAGCCGATTGAGTTTTTGAATCTCGGCTACAAAGAGGTAATCTCAGTTTAGATATGGTAAGGCGGACGTGTGCTTTCATATAAAGTTCTGCAGCATTACTTCGTAAATTTTTCATGGTTGCCTTTCATCATACTTTATATATGGATGCTCACCTAACTAGGCTTGCTTAGCTTATTCTCTTTTCCTGGTATCAATAAATAATAATAATATAGTAATTACTTGATTGTTCCAGCACACTTTTTGTGATTTGAAATAGTAAAATAGTCAGGGAATGCAAAATGTAATTTCTCTTCCTTCTCATATTATCCAATGGATCCATCACCTTAGCTTAGGGACTGTTTGTGTATTTTTCATTTGACAGCCATGCTAAGGCAGCATCATAGCGTGCAAAACCCAATCAAGATTTCACACTTTTCTGAACTTGCCGGGGTGTGTGAAGCAGATATGTAATTAAGACTCAATTTTCCATTGCAATTTTAGTTTTTACATCATCATCATCTGTCACCCTCGTAGAGGAAAACAATGATAACAACAGGAATGCTAATAATAACAACAATAAAAACACAACTTGAAGACAGAACAGAAGCAATGTTTAAGCTCCGTGTTCCATTCCATCTCTCGTTAATGCCTAACGGAGAGCCAAGCCAGACATTACAACCAACAACATCAACAGAACGACAGTGATGAAAGAGGCCACCACAGCACCACTGATTTTCTGGCAGAAATCACCATACTGTTGACACATGGCCAGCCAGTTGGTGTTTGAGTTGCCATTGTGGGCCAAGTAGACCATGGCGGCAGCAGCCGCACCTGCAGCAGTGATTAGAGTAAGTGCCACCTGCAAGCAAAGCAAGAACAAAACTTTTCGCTACCAAAAATGTGATGGAAAGTTGAGAATAATGTCTACGCATCAACGTCTATCATACAGTTAACTATTGCTTACGGTGTCCAGAATGAGCAGAAGGAGCCTTGGGCCAACTGCGTGTGGCCGGACAATGGATACTATAGAGAACGGAAGGGAGAGGACCAGGTAGCCAGCTACTATTCCCACTGCAACCACGAAAAACCTGCACACCATGGATATTTTTGAATTAAATTTTCTGCCTTTTCAAGCAGGCCATTACATTTACTAACGTTCCCCCTTTCAATTTTGTTTTTTCCATTTTGTTATTTGTTTGTAATTAGTGGTTTCCTCTTATTTAGCTCAGCACAGTTTGAGAGGCTCGCATGTTGGCAATATCCTTTTATTAACTATTATGCTAGAAAGGGTGTTTGTTTCTTCATTAATATCAAGGGAGCATGAGCACAAACTGAAAAGTGGGGAGATCGTCGTAGCTAGCTTGGAACTGGAAGAACTGAGTGAAGAAAGGGAGAGTTTCTTCACTAGTTCCCATGGTGGCAGCAGCTGCCAGGGCAGCCACTATAGCAGCTAGCCTCAGAACAAAGTCAAATATTGCAATCCCCTTCTTATACCCTCCCCTTTGCTCCCTGTGATGTGTCACAAGAGGGTCTTTTCTTATGGCATCAGAGCTTGACTCTGGCACATCAATGGCTGCCGAAGCATCGTTCATTTTTCAGTTGGGAGGGTGGATGAGTGCTAAAGTTCTTGCTGTTGAGTTGGTGAATGAGATACAAAGCTTTGATGAAAATTATATATATGGCGAGCCTTAAATAGAGAACCACAAAAAAAAAAAAAAAAAAATGGTTAGAGGTGCTTAATATCTAAGAGGAGTAGTTGTTAACTAATTCACTTAATTTCTTTTGTTTTTTTCGATCAGGTTCCGGTCCTTCCGCACGTAGGAAAGTGGATGATTGCGGATTGGAATTAAGATTTGTTGGTCCAATTTCAAATAATCTAAGTCACCCGAACAATGCTGACAACTCTACGCATAGTCATGCGTTAATATTTGGACAAGAAATGAAAATCTTACTGATCAAAATTGGCATGGATCGGGTAAGGGGAAAAGCTCATACCCTTTGTCGTCTACAAGCAGTGAACTCAAGAAAATATAAGACTAGTGCAGTACCGATGGATTTGAGTGATGATTCATAATCACATAACAGTGTACCTCTTTCCCTCTCTAAAGTTTTTCACGCATTTGACAGTTATGTAATCATGCAAGCGTAGATCTCATCGAAATATAAGCTATATTAGTTTGTCAAACAACGTTAATTTTAATGGATAAATCGCAATCTTTGGGATATAATGGAAAGTCATCAGAAATGACATCACCTCATCTTTTTGCCTCTCTTCTCCATACTTATGATATGCACAATCTACATATAACTAAAACGACCAAAGACAATGTCCTCTGCAAGCACAGTTACAACTTCGCAAAGAAGCGGGAAGGAAACAAAAATCATAAGAACACTTCTGAGTGACTGGTTTTCATAAAGCACTTAGAGAACCTCCTACCCTACCAAAAGATATCATTATAGCAAAATTGAGAGATAATAAATGTTTCTACAAAGGGTCAGTGATTACAAAATCAACTCAAGTAATTGCTTTCTTCAATTGTCAACATCTGGGTAAATAGCTGGAATTAATCCCACGTAGCATGCAAACTTCTTTGGGCTCGTGTCCAACATCATGCCTGTATGGTCCACCCACGCTCAGCAAGTGCCTCAATCACGTGATTAGCAGCCTCTGCAGCATCATTTAGTGGGGAAATAACTCCAGGTCTCGGATATCTGTAATTCAAACCATGTATAAGTGTAATGAATGAATTGCTTTATCTGTTGATGGTACACTCTGATCATAAGCCACCATCTACTCATTGATGCACTAGTTTAGTTTATGTAGCATAACTATTGTTTTATCCGTTAACAGACATAACATTTGCATCACAATTTTAGGTTAGTGAAGGGAAATATAAAGAAGGCATGGGCAACAAAATAGCAATTCATAGTGAAATGCATTTGGGTGAATAAAGTGGAACCAGAGACCATGGTCAGAAATCGGAATACTTACATCCTCTTTACCAGTAAATGGTCTAACTGCTCCACATTCCTGCAACCTCTTCTGAAAGTCTACAAACTTCCATGTACAACGCTCAGCTCCTATAACATAGACAGGCTTCCTGCAGTTCAAGATAAAATTTATAGGAAATGCATGAACTTCAATTGTTTTTCCTTTTTTTTTTCCTCTTAAATCAAGAGATTTTCAATCATCACAACTTCATCATCCAATGAACGTACCCAGTGCTGCAAGCCTCACTCAACATACTTACTGAATCAGCAGAGATCACAAAAGCATCAGCCCAAGCTAGATGCCCCAAATGTGGATTTGGACCTAAGCAATCAGAATGGAAAATTTATTCCTCTTTATAATGAACACTGAAATTTTTGGGGGTGGGGGCTGTTGAGGGGATTTGAAAAAACAAGTTCTCTAAGGATTCATGGTCAACTGCATACCTTTACCATCCCAAATGTTGACCTTAGGGTTGGTGCAAAATTCTTGAAATAAAATCTTGGAGACCTGTCAATAATAGTGCCAAGAAATGGTGAATACTCATACAAAGAATTGTCAAAGAAAAATGCAGGCAGACTCATACCATCTGAGGGGTTCTCCTAGAAAAAGATATTCTAACGCTTCCGCAGCTCCAAAGAACATTATGAATCATATCTGTTAGCTGGTTTGCAAGATCCATACCATATTGACAACTGCCTATTATGAAGATAGAAGTGTTAGATCATCCATTGCATTAAGGCATATGGGTAAATTAACCAATAAATATTAAAGAAGATGCATTTCAATTGGAGATGGGCACATGTTCCTGGTAATATATCAAAGTGTCAGAAATTTACGATAACAAAAACTCCACTGGCATGAATTCACATATCATATTTAGGAGATGTCAAGAAATAGTAAGTTTCAGCAACAAAATGCAAATTAAATGATACAGCCAACAAGACAATCCCAACATTTTTAAATATGCTTGTGGAGTTTGCTTCACAGATGCATTCCCATAATGCACCCAGGATGTCTTGACCACACACAAAATGCATGATCCACTACAAGAAAATCAACAACAAAATGATGGCACTTCAATGACGATGCTCCTGGATAATGTGCTAAAACATAAACCACACATGGGCATATTTAAGGTGCACGACATATTACTTGTTGGACCTCCAATGTTGACAACAAGCAATGGCTTTGGCAATGGTGCAAACTCATCATGCCAGACCGAAGCAGCAATCCTACGGGCAGTAGAATCTGCCTGATGAAGAGCTCCTGCAGTGAGAATCTGTTGTTCAAAATTACAATCTTTTAGATTCACACACCACTTCCACTACTTAACCACAAAGAGAGGCCAAAGCAATGGCCAAGGTTAACCCCCAATAATCAACTAGTAAAACACTATAAGCAAGCATTCATCAACTAAAATATATACCACGTGTCTGTCTGGAGGTTCGCGTGGGGTTATCCACCTGCGGAGAAACCAGGGGATTTGCTCCTGGGCATGACGGGTTAGTGGATAATAATCATGATGAGGAGTTATCACCAAATCAAATCTATTCAAATGTGTCCTCGGATGTTGTATCTGTGAAACAGTTTCAAAAGCAAACCAATTTCAAATATGACATCATTTTGTATACAAGCCAAACCAACATAACTCTAAATACATTCCAGGCAGCATACATGCATACATACATACCTCAAAAAGCAAACAAAAGTCGTTGTCTTTAAAGTCAATCATACCATCCAAATTGATCATTCTATATATATATATCAGACATGAGTTGCCAATATTAAAAGGCCTTGAAGAAAAAAAAATAAAATTAAGTTTAACCTGAACAACAAGAACATTTTCTGGAGCCAACCTCCTTATGGAGCTTGCAATAGAAATTGTATCCCGTCCCGATGCCACCACCAACGTCGGACCATCCCTGAGCCCAAAATCGCACATGCAAATAAAAATACCAAAACCTACATTAAGCCTTTACAACAAACAAAGAGAAAATAAAATACTGGACAAAATGAAAGGAAAAAGAAACTCATACTTGTAAAAGGTATCACGAGCCATTGTTGCAATCTGTTTGGCATCAGCTTCTAA
Organism: Ceriops zippeliana; assembly: GCA_037897445.1. Taxonomy (NCBI): domain Eukaryota; kingdom Viridiplantae; phylum Streptophyta; class Magnoliopsida; order Malpighiales; family Rhizophoraceae; genus Ceriops; species Ceriops zippeliana. The sequence continues at coordinate 5,391,195 of JBAPLH010000014.1, read as the reverse complement.
TACATTGAGCAATCCTGCACAATTTGCAATCATGTTAACTTTGGGGTTAAAAAAAAAAACATTCTTGGCATTGAAAAGTCACAGGAAACTACAAAAAAAGAAAATTTATCGTAAAAGATTACATTTTTCAAACACCCAATTCGAGAGAATACCGGTTCTTTCAGTTTTAGGAATCACTTGCCGTAGCCCGTCAGCCGTTATACGGAGCAATCTCCAATCGCCGCCACAGATTCGCCGAAAGAAGCGGTCGACTTTCAAGTGAAGCGAAACCGGAAGCCAGTTGAGCCACTCGTTGATTCCCCCTCTTGGCCTCGAAACTCGCTGAAACCCCACCGCACGCCCACGCCCGCGAAATTAGTATTGCGCAGAAGAGTAATAGAGAGTCGGAGGAGGCAATGGCAGTGAGGCTTACTTACGTATAAAGAATAGCGGGAGGCGAGGCCGAGAGCGCGAACCAAGCCGATGCACTGATTCTCCGCTCCAGCGAATCCATTGCCGATCACGACCGCTCGCCTGATCACGCCGTGGACCCCGCCTTCGAAGATCTCAGGTGAGCCAGGTAGTCTGATGGCTCCCATCTTTTTGACGCTTAAACGTTCCGATTTCCAGAGAAAAATGGCACCTGGGTGAAAGATAGATAAATGGTTGGGCCGAAGGAAAAAGCCCAATTTTGGAAATGAACCCTTTGAACATCAAGAATTCCGACACGGGCCCATATTCATGTGGTCCTTTAAATAGAGAACAATTGACGATTGTAGTTTGGACTCTGGACAGGACTGAGATTTTTGGTGGGGTTTTAGAGTTGGAGAGAAAAGAAGCGAATTGAAGATGTGGGCAAGTTCAGAAGGGGGTGCACCGGAGGTCACTCTGGAGACTTCCATGGGGGCTTTTACTGTTGAGGTCACGCCTCTCTCTCTCTCTCCTTATGGGTTTTTGATTTTTTGGTTGTTTGTTTTAATTTTTGAGTTCTTTTTGCGGATTACTGGGGTGGTGAATTACAGCTATACTACAAGCACGCGCCCAGAACTTGCAGGAACTTCATGGAATTGTCTCGTCGAGGTTATTACGACAGTGTCAAGTTTCATCGTATAATTAAGGTTTCATTAACAGCTCATCCCCCTTTCTTTTCTATCTTTAGTTCTCTTTTATTAATTCAGCAAGTTATTTATTCTCAAGAGTGCAATTATTGGTTTGTTTTTGTGTGGGGCAGGATTTTATAGTGCAAGGTGGGGATCCAACTGGAACCGGAAGAGGCGGAGAATCCATTTATGGGTAAACCTTAAATTTTTTTTTCCTTTTTTTCTTTTTTTGGTTTGTTAATCGGTTGTCGATTTTGCATTTGACCCTTTCTCTGACCCCTACTGTTTGAGAGTTTAGTACTGAGAATACCCTTTTTAGTTTGCTCCCATTAGAATATCCGTAGTTAAATTTTATTTGTTTTTGGTTGGTCTAGAACTTTGAAATTTTGATTTGCGGATTGTTTCTATTTTTTGTTACACTTTCAGTCCCAAGTTTGAAGATGAGATACGGTCAGAGTTAAAGCATACTGGAGCTGGAATTCTGTCCATGGCAAATGCTGGCCCTAATACCAATGGGAGTCAATTCTTCATCACTTTAGCACCTGCTCCATCTCTGGATGGCAAGTATATGCTACTGCTTGCTTACTGTTAAAATTTGTTTCATTATCTAGTTCTTCAGTGATTGTTGAAAGCGTGTATTGTTCAAGATGGCTACATGTTGTTTCCCCAATAAATTGGGTTTTTGGATAGCTTGGACATTTTAAACTGGCTTGCAGTTGGGCTAATTTTTCTAAAAGCATGATAGAGTCCTGATAACATCTTTCTTGAGGCTTCTTCTTGTTTTGAATGTATTGTGTCTTCTGTGAAAATGCCAACCACTTCCAAAGCTAACCTCCCTGCAAATGGAGTTCTTTGACATAAATTTTCATTTTTAGAATTTTTTTATGCTTTAACTAAACATTTATCCAAATCCTAGCATTTATCTTTCTGTTTCATGCCTTGATTATGGTCTCTGTCACTAAGTATGTCCTGATGAATATTCAACTACTATGACTTATAGAATTAGGTCTATTTTCATTTGTTGGAGTTCTATATTTCACATTGAACTTGTGAAATTTTCCTTTTGTCCATTCAATCTACTCTGCTGAACCATCCTTCAGGAAAACATACCATTTTCGGAAGGGTTTGCAGGGGAATGGAGATTGTCAAAAGACTTGGCAGTGTCCAAACTGACAATAATGACAGGTTAGTCCTTTGACAACTTATGTTCGGAATTAGAATCAGACTTCTTGTTTGACACTAAGCTGTGTTTACATGGATCTACAGGCCTATCCATGACGTGAAGATACTACGGGCATCAGTCAAAGATTAATGTTCCAATGCGTTGGTTTCGTCAGGCAATCCAGTTTCCAGTATGGGGAAGCTTTTGGTGATTGGCTTCTTGGATGGTTTTAGCGTGCCGAAAAACTTCTAAACAGATACTTGGACTGCTAACAGAGACCAGAGAGAGGAAGAAAATGAAGTGTAGTTAGTTTTGAGTAAGAGTTTTTTTTTTTTTCATCCCATCTTTTGGCTCCCCTTCAAAACATTACAGCGGCTATCTCCGCAAAATCGGTGTACCCTCCTCTCTGTCTTTTGATGAATTGAACCAGGGTCATCTTGCTTGCAGCTTACTTCTGTATGATGATCGTTGAACACCATATCATTTGTCTCACCATGTCATAATTTGGATTTTTGGCTTGGGCTGATACACGGTAGGCTAACAGATCAAGTCCCTCGGTATCTGTCTTCACCTTTGTGTTTTGCCAACAAAGAAAATTTTTTTTAAAAAAAAAAAAAAAAAACCCTCTTCCTTCTCTGTTTTGTCCTTAGACAATAGGTTTAGAGGAATAAGTTGTGCGATTAAATATATATATATATATATATATAATGTATATATATTAAAATAAAAAATAAATGATATATAAATAAAAATAATTTATAAAATGCCCACAAGTTATTTATTTAAATTTAGTAAGTTTTTGTAAATATGATGAAGTATCACTTTTAGGATTTCAAACATTAATTAAAAAAAAAAAAGTGCTAGATTAAAGTTAAAATATAATGTTGATTTCACAAATTATCTATTTATTTATTGCGTGTTTACTTGAAACTTTTTTCTTCAGTTTTAAACTCCCTTATATTTTTCAATAAGATAAATCGTCGTTTATTAAGACCCGCTTACGTTGGTCTCTATTTTGAAATTTTACGTTACCCAACAACGGTGGGCTTTGACTCGCTGAAATGAAGGCCTCCACCGCCCGCTTGGTAACATTTGGCAACAATGGAACGAAGTAGACTCGTTCGAATACTAAACAGTAAATCACTACGAAGGTGTCGTTATAAAGGCGACTGAGCACAACGAATCCCGTTCTTAAGTTGTGGAGCTTTCATGCCATGGTTCACTAAATATGAAGCAATGTAAAAGCGAAGGTAGTCATTCTTTTAAATTTAAAAAATAAAAAATAAAAAATGAAAGGGGTTAGCCGCCAAAGGGATGACGCAGAAGACGGGTAAGTGAAAAATAAAGGGGCTTTCCATGGTCAACTTCAAATGGGACGGAGGCAAGAACGTAGCACTGCGCGGTGGCCCCCGCTAAGGAACAGGGCTGTGTAAGAATTTTAGAGACGCGCTATGTGATCTAAACAAAATGAGTATCTTCGATTTTTAAGAACGATTGAGATTTCTAATTATCACTTTGTAATAATGAGTGCTTCCTTGCAATTCTTATACTATAATTCACTTACCAACTCAACTCAATTGAACTGATTGAATGAATTTTATCCAAGAATCTGATTCCACCACTTTTTTTTTTTTTTTTGTACGTGATCTTTATATGGACTTTATAATCGGATTCCTCCTCTTCCTTCCACCCAAATCCCCAAATCAAAAGATTACAAATTTGACGTGCACTCGTAATTTGCTACATATGACCAGCATTAAGAAAATAAAAATAAAAAACCAGCTCACTCTTTGGACAACTTTCAGCCCCAAGCCCCCAGGAAACCGTTAACCGCGAGTTTCGCAGCAAAAGAGAGAAGATGGGTTAAATCCTTTCAGGTTTGTTTTGTCCCTTTGAATGTCCATCTAACCGCGAGTTTGACGATGAAGATAAAATCAAATACAAAAGTCCCTAATGGCGCTGTAGTCGAGGATCCCAGGCTTGCTAAACTTCGAAAAATTTGACACCCACCGACATAAGAAAATATCCCTCCTTTTGACACCCACCAAACCCAAAAAAAAAAAGGGGGTAAAACAAAGGAGGAAACTGGAGGGCAACTCTGCCAATTTAGTTGGGCTCTACAGAAAAGGATTTCTCTCTAATAATGTTACCAGCAATAATAGTTATTATGGTGATGATTGAAGTAGTTTATACAAGTGAAATTTAATCTTAGAGCAGTATTGGGTTAGGTTGCTCCTCAGTCTCTCTCGGTAAAATTTTAAATCCTAAAAGTCTAAAAGAAGAATTTCTTTGTTTATTATTATTATTTGGAAAATGATTTCAAGGCTCGGTAACAATATAGATGGTCTGCCTCTAACTGAATTTTATGGTATGCAACTAATTTTTCATTCATTTGCTACTGGCTGGTGATTGACGTTGATTGAGTTTGAGGGACTTTGCTCTTATCAGTTGGCCATCAGGCGGCACAATCTAACCTTGAGAGTTAGGTGATGAATCGCCTCGTTTTAATGCGCACGGCGCGGTATGAAATTAATTACTTTCTCGATTAACCTGTGATTAGAACACATAATTCCTAAATTAAATGATAATGATAAGGATGCACAAAAGCTGATCAAAAAATACTACTGACGGTTCAAGTCCAACGAGTCGGAAAAGGGTTCATCCAAAGTTGTTCCTTTTTTTTTTGGAAGAATTCTCTGGCTATTCGGCCAAACCAAATATGATAACGAGCAAGCACATGCTTGGCAGTTGGCATGTCATGAAATCATTGACAACTTGATGTTGGCCTCATTAATTGTTCATTTTTATTGAGCAGCCATTCTCATTCATTACTCAAAAGCTCGGACAGCACAATATCAAGTACCCAGACTGACAAAATACCAAGAGAAGGAAAAGAATAAGATAAAAACACTGCCAGCATCTTCTATATGCAATTCCAAAATTGAGTATGAATATCATTGCTTAATAAAATGATATATAATATTATATATATATATATATATATATATAGAGAGAGAGAGAGAGAGAGATTGTATTTTGTGATATTGACTACCCAATAATTATCAATTATCTATTTAATTAATACATTTCATTCTTAAGTAGATATTTGAGTTTGTCCGTTTCTTAAACTTCTTTGTTATAAAACAATTATCAACGTCGAACCTATGATCTTATGTCTAAGGACCCGTGTCAGGGACGCCCACGTGGAGAGAAAGAGAGAGAGAAAAAGAGATGGAAAAACAGACGTGAATTTTGCCTGCATTCAAAGTAAATGTGCATACAACTTAGGTATACACACACACACATATATATATATAGAAATAGGTATCAAATTTTTTCATGTAAAACTTTTTAATAGTTATTCCATTTTACTTTTTGATGGTATGCATCGTGCATTTCAAAACGAAATAATAATAATAATAATAATAGTAAAAGAGGTGTGGAACCACAGCCCCTGTTTGCCCCCTCCCCGTCGCTGGCGCCCGTCCACAAACTTTTTTCCTATTTTTAATCATACATTTGGAAGGGAGTCGGTCCCCGCGAGGAATTCCAACCCTAATTAAGGTCTATGACGAATCAATTTTCGGACAAATAGAAAAGTGTAAAGTACATGGGCGTGTTAAGCTAATTTTTTGAGGTATTTGAACTTTTAGAGTAGACAAACCAACCCGCGCGGGGGTTGTCTCGTGAATTTTTGACCATTAGCTTCACCTACCCTTCTCTTGCTTTCTTCTCCCTGTATTACCCTGCCTTCCATTTATTGCCTTAACTCGCCATTGCATTTTCTCTTACTTCAACAGTCCAAAAATCTACCCTTGCACCCAGCCACTCTCTCTCTCCCTCTCTGTGTTTCTGTCTGCATGTGCTCTGTGTGAACGTCATCAAAATACCCAGAAAGCAGGTTATTGGAAACGCTCTTGACCAACTTATGTAAGCTTCCCTCTATTTTATTGTACAGAGTGCCCTCTAAATAATGTTCTAAGGTACGGAAAAAAAAAGCTATTCTGCTTTTGAGAAAGTGTGTTTTTTGTTTTTTGTTTTTTTCATTTGTTTAATGAATATATATTAAGATACTATATGTATGTGTGTGGTTGGTGGGTGGGGGGGAGGGGGAGGGGGCTTTCTCATGCATTTTCATTCTCTCTCTGTGTCTTCCATTCAGCGGCGAATGCATCGTTTTTGTGGTGTGAAACGTGAGATGAGAGCATTGTGGTTGTGGAAATATGCGATGAAAACCAAGCGAACAAGGAGTATTTTTGGACTTCAACTAAGAATTATAAGTCGGCTTTTTTAGTATCTTTAACCTAAAACATAACATAAACACTCGAACCAATTTTTATTGAGAGATTGCTCTCACCATCCGAACTTAAGATTTTCACGTTTTAACTTAACCTTACTCATTTTCGTTTTGGCAAGTAAACTAAAAACCTTTTGCTTTGGCACCCTAAGCTTTAAGGATTGAAAACCATACTGAGCTGAAAAGCAAGGAAACGTGTCAAATTATGCCATTTCATTCAATTAAATCGTAGTGTCTGATTTTTCACTTGTCCCTAACTAAAAAACTGTTCCAGAGGAAACAAGACGATTGTTCGTATTAACTACTGCTTGGAAATCATTGGACACGACGATGACATTGGCTCTCACCTAGTTCCGAAAACCATGCACTTTCAAAATTTTATGACTTCCTCCACCACGGACTGTTAGCCAAGGGAAGTTAAATTATTTGACCTCCTAATCCCATGGCCAAGCCCTAGCCAGCCATGGTTCCGTGTCTTTCAAATGAATTTACTACGAAATATATCCAAGTCTGCCTCACGTGCGAGTCTCCTCTCTTTTGGTGGGTAGGTACACACATTAGGCAAAATTTTCTTAGTTGGCTGGGTTTCCCTTCCTCCAACCCTTTTTGACTCCGTCTTTCTTCTTAAGTAACAGAGTTCCTCAATGTTTAATATTTTTTTTTTTTTAGCAAACCTAGCTATATGAAAAATCATACCAGTTGAAAATTTTAGCCCTTATGAAATGACGTAGCAAGCGCAGATTCGGGCATCCACAAAATGATTAACCTTTAGTCCTTCATTTTTAAAAGGTAAAATGTTTAGATGCAAATAAATCATGCTTAAGACCACACAAACAAAGCAAGTGTAGAGATAAACGTATTCTCTGACAAATTATATTGATTCTGGTCCATATTTATTATTACATTTATGATGTCATTGCCTTTTCGGAATCAGACCACACAAATCTTTACCACGTTATCTGCGGGAGGACATGGGTGGAGAGTGTCAATGTCAACATCATTTGTCTTGGGAACCTTCCTTCTCGATGCTAAATTATTTCACATGGCAAGGTGCTATAAATGGAGAAATTTTTTAATTTAAGTCATTTTAATTTTAAATTAACGTAATATTAAAAACGAGTGAAATCTTAAGAAAAAGGTTTAAATAAAAATTATCAAAATAAAAAATAATAAAATAAAATTGTGTAATCTAAAATTTTGTATATTGTGCTTAATTTTTTTAAATTAAAAAAAAAAAAAGAAGAGCAAATGTAACTATTAGGAGGAATCGGTCATGGGGCAATTTCCACATAGTCTGCATAATATACGACTTTGATATACCATTTGTGTTGCCAAAATTAACATAAAGTAGGTGTTTTCTTAATGCTAGGAAGAGATTGAATTGAGAGTCGATCTCTTGTAGACACATACATTCAACAGTCGAGCAATGCAAAGCCCCTCAATGAAGAGATCAGGAATTTATACTTACACGGCTCAGTGGCCAATTTATGCAATAGCTTGGTCGGTTCGCCCAGACAAAAGAGCACGACTCGCCGTAGGAAGCTCCCTCGAAGACTATAGCAACAAAGTGGAACTCGTCCAGTTCAATACCGACACGTCGGATTTCGCCACCGATAGCCGCCTAATTTTCGACCACCCTTATGCTCCGACAAATCTGATGTTCTTCCCGTCCGAGGATGGTGCGAATCCCGACATCATCGCAACCTCCGGTGACTACTTGCGTCTGTGGCGAATCCACGACGACCACATGGAGCTAAAGTCTCTTCTTAACGGGAACAAAAGCAGCGAGTTCAATTCGGCCATAACGTCGTTCGACTGGGCTGAGTTTGACGTCCGCCGTGTGGCTACTGCCAGCGTGGACACCACGTGCACGGTTTGGGACACGGAAAGAGAGACCGTGGACACGCAATTGGTGGCACACGATAAAGAAGTTTACGATATTTCCTGGGGTGTCTACAATGTCTTTGCCTCGGCGTCCGGCGATGGGTCGCTCAGGGTTTTTGATTTAAGGGACAAAGAGCGGTCAACGATAATTTATGAGAATCCCATTCACCAGAGTCCGTTATTAAGGGTGGAATGGAACAAAAGTGACCCAAAATTCATAGCCACGGTCGGTTTGGACAGCAATAAGGTTGTAATTATGGACATTCGCCTCCCGACAACACCGTTGGTGGAGTTAAACAAGCATAAGGGTAGCGTTAATGCTATATCTTGGGCACCATGCACGGGACGACAGTTGTGCTCCGTCGGCGATGATTCCAGGGCTTTGATTTGGGAAGCCGGGGCCATGGGCATCCGGCAGGATAATGCCGGGGAGATTGAACCGGAAATGTGGTTCGGATCGTTGGCTGAGATCAACAATATACGTTGGTCACCTGTTGAGTCGGATTGGATGGCCATTTCTCTGTTGAATAACTTGCAACTTTTGAAGGTTTAGAGAATTCTCTCTACAGTCCTGTATGACTAATAACTACATGCTATTCCCCCTCAACGCTCTTGGCATTGAAGTAAATTAGCCATGTGACGCTGGACTAGCTTTATTTGGAAAAAAAAGATTGGAGAATGTGGAAAACTTGAGAATTATAGTTAGGTTAGGCCAAAGAGAATTTGTCACAATCGCAACCGCGGAGGAGATCTTTCAATTTCCCAAACGAAATTTTAGAGTTTGTTGCAGTGCAATTGTGGTTCATGAATATATATCCAGATTCTCGTCTGTTTATATTATTTAAAGTCACATTTTTGGAATTATTACAAACTTTTGCTTACGAACATATAAAAGGTAGAAAAATATTTTCTCAATTTCCATTTAGATTGACTAACTTCTGTTAGTCAAGAGGTAAATAATGTTATACATAAAAAAAAAAAATTAAGTGTAATTTGTGACCACACTTTAAATAAAAAGTGCGAGATATATTTTTTTAAAAAAATAAATTTTGTTAATGAACAGAATAAAGATTTTGGATCTTTTATTTTAGTTGTTCCAATTCCAAGACTATCCGAAAATACGATCAGCTTTGTTCACGGGTACAACTACGCGACAAGTAATTTAAATATATCAATCAATTCTAATATATATCAAGCAATTTAAATATATCAATCAATATATAAATAAAATATTGATTGATATAACAAAACTCAAATAAAAAAATTCATTTGAGTTTTTTTCTTTGATTTAAAATTTAAAAAAGATTTATGAAAAATTTATACTCGGCGCATTGGGAAGAAAACAAGACAGCAAATCTCTAACCTCTGGACAAAGCTGGGCTAACGACAATGGTAAACTTGGACCGGCCCAAATGTAGCCCAGCTCAGAATTCGTGCAGAAACTGTGAAAACCACTGGCTGTCTGGCTGTCGGGCTGGTTACTCTCTCGCTGTTAACTTACATGTACGTAAAAACTGTGAAAACGGCCGTAGACTTTAAACAAGAAAGAAAGAAAAAAAAAAAAAACACAGAATTACAAAGGAGCCAAGCCAAAGCCAAAAGATACTTTTTGTTTTTAAATGGTAGGAATCGAAGCTTTGCACACCCACATCCTGGGACTTTCCTCTCTTGTCCAGTAAACACAAATAAGAAAATGGCGATGACAATCGGAGGTATGATTTCTTAATTCTTTCCTTTTAATCTCGAATTTTATGAATTCGATCCAGCCCATGTTAACTGTTAATTACTCGTGACACCCCCCCCCCCCAATTAGCGTATTACTTGCCCATGGCTCTTTTCAATTTTGTGAAAATCGAACCCTCTTTCATGGAGCTACTCGTCGAGTTTCGTATTTTCTCTGTCATGCTTGGGGTTTAGTTCTCGAGGTTTTATACTCAATGGGTCTGAAATATCAGCTTTACTAAACTTAAACCCTCCGTCGTTTTATTTTTATTTGTATTTATTTATTATTATGATTTTTTTAGTCATTCTGGTGCCTGTACTTTTCGAGTCTACTGTTTGGTTCTCGAGAAGGTTGTCAATTGATATTGATTTTTTTTTTTTTTTTTTGACTTGCTATTACATTCATGGTCTGTCATTTTTAGATGGGCCTTTTAGGACATTAATTGATAATGATTTTTGTTTCTAATAACTAATAACTCTCTCTTTTGATGCGTTGCTTGATTGCTGTATTGCGGATGCAATGCTTGACTTGTTGTCCATTGTCTACAGCGTAAGTTGGAAGCTTTAGTTGTGATTTCAAGCCTGTTCTTGTTCTATGCTATGAAAATTATATGACCTGACCTTTTCTAAATGCAGGCTCGCGGGTCTTGCTTTTATGTTTTCTGCAAGCATTCTGCTTCAGATACTGGTATGGTGATAGTTTCATTTGTTACACTCCATGCATTGCAATGAACTGGGAATGTTTTACTTTTGATAATTTTCAAGGTTACCAAAGTAGAGATGACATTATGACTACTATTTACATATGATTTTCTCCTTGTCCCTTTTCATGGTGAAGAGAAAAATTTTGTCATTTCTGTCTTTATAACAATAATCTAATTCTGGTATAAATCCTCATGTTGTTCATTTGAATCTAATATGAAGACTTGCTCACCCATTTGAGGATCATTAAATACCAACCATTTTACTCTCTTCTTTTTTCTCCTTTTTTTTTTTTTTTTGGTTTTTTTCTGTCACTAGTTTAGCTGTGGCATATTGCTCATAGGTTCATTTGAAGGTGACATTTCACACTTAACTATTAGTTGAAACTAGAGGCACTTTTATAAAAATATTGAAAGGTTGGTGATTTTGAGTATAAAGTGGAATTGCCATTAACAACAAATATCTAAACTAAAGGAGTAATATTGGCACTCACTTCCGTTTCACCTGCATGGTGCATGCTTGATAACTCAATCTTCAAGCATCCTCACAGTTTATTGATGTATTATCTTGACCTTGATTTTAAAATCCAAGTCTGTCTTGGGTACTAATGAAGAATTGGGTTATATATGTTTTTATCTTCCTAATGTGGCCCAACAACACTTTTCAAATTGGCCCTTCCTTGGCTTCAGCATGTTGAGCTAAACCCTCATTGCAGTTATCATTCCAGTCCCCATTTTCAGACTGGGGTCTTTGGTTGGATACAAAGTGGGCTGTGTTCTAGGCAATCAATTTTACCAAGGCAGCTGATTTGAGATTGTTATTTTGGATGATAATAGAAATTCTACTCTGTCCTTCCATCAAGTGGTAGCCAAAGTCCTAAATGTTCCTAACCTGATACTGTTCATGCAACCGAAAGAAAAGTCCAAATTCTGTTATTTGTTATAGCAGTCAGTACACTAACAGGAATCTTGGTGTCTTGTCTTTCTTGTCCTAGCTTTTATCATGGATGAAACCCTCACTCGGTTGTCCTGTTGTCCCATTGTTTGCTGCTTCAAGGAAAAGAAGCTAGAAAAGGGAAGAATCCTTCCAAAATTTGGACCTACAAAGTCATATTATCAGTTTCTTGGTCAACCTTCTGATTTCTGCATTCCATTGCTGCCTTATACACTCCTTGTCTGTGATGTGACCTCAACAATTTTTACAAGATGGAAAATACTGCATGAGGAATTTTTTATCATGCATTGTGGTTGAAATTTTTACTGAGTTTCTTATTCATTTGCTTGACCAAGTTGTTGATAGTCTACTATGTTGACAAATAATTTTTGGATGAGCAATATGCTGGAGAAGGAATTCTAAGAAGGAAAAAATTAATTGTTAAACTCTTTATACAAATTTTTTAGAGATTTAAATTATTAACAAATGATTTTATTTCTTATTCCTAATTTTCCTGATCTCAGGCTTGTGTGGTATACAGTAACTGGTGGCCCATGTTATCAGGTTTGTTGTTCTTCATTTTTCTATATTGTTACTGCATTTGAGAGGGTGATGATACAAATTCATTCTTCCTACAGCTCTAATGTATGTGCTGGTGCCTATGCCATGTTTATTCTTTGGTGGGGGTTCCACTCAATTTCTAACCAGCCGGGATGGTGGCGGGTGAGCCCTTAATCTAAGACCCTCATTGGATATTACATAATTCTTTGTTTTTGGCTTGGAAACAACCTTCATATTGTATATGGATTATGTTCCATATATATATATATATATATATATATATATATATTTTAACAATGAATCATTTCATCCTTATATTGACCAACATTATATGATTGGCAGACATTTTGAATGTGTCATTCATGAGCATATTTATATATTGACTTACCAGTTGTGAAGTGGCTCATGCAGGTTTTGGGTACCAATATTTTGCTTGTTCCTTTTGTTTCATTTCTTCCGTTGGTACTTGTTCAATTGTTGGTGTGTTGATGTTTTCCAATGTTTTATATTTTAGTTGGATCAGTGCTGCTAAATTTCTGACGGGGGCATCAGCTGTTGGGAGCATTGCCATTCCCATTATCCTTAGACATGCTCATATGATTGAAACAGGGGCCATGTTCATTGAGTTCACATCATTTTTCATATTTGTCTGCACTGTCTTGTGTTTTCATCGTGCTAACCTTGAAGATGACTGGTGATAGTGTATTTGCTAGACTCGTGCAACTGACAAGCTCTTATTGTAAATGATCTATGTACATGGGGAAACAAATGTATTTTTCCCACTTTGTATAATATTTCTGAAAGACGGTTGATATTCTTTTGCGTCAAACTTGATGCAATAAAGCTTGTCAGCATTAGGCTCTGCAATTTACATGTTACCCCCCCCCCCACCAAGGGTTAATCCTTTCAATTCAAGTTCATTCGGGCATTTGATCTGTCCGTTTGTTGCTTTTGGCCATTCAGGGTTTCTTTTACGTTCTTCTTACCTTGCAAGTGATAATCAAATTAGAGTTTTCCTGCTAGTCGTCTGGTCCGAAACTCTGCTACTTCGCTCGTGCTTTGTTGCGCACACCCAACAAGAGATGCAAAGTGATTTAAAAAGGGTGTGTAGAATATACATGCGTTTTTATCTGAAAAGAGGGTTATATAGATCCTACATATATGAGAAAAGGGTAAAAGGAATAGGAGAGGCAGAATTTGAACTCTCGGATCTCTCTTGACACGAAGGCTTATAAGCGAGTCTGCTCTGCTCCGTCTTCAACAGTTATAAGGCCTAGGAGGGGTCTTTTCTTCCGGGGCTGAAAGCTTGCAAAGCCCAAAGGAAGCAAACAGTCCAAATTTAATTATTGCAAGATTAGCCCAGACGAAATGTAAGCTCATCAACCATATATGATGTATGTATGTATATATATATACTTACAAACCACGTCTTTTTACTCGCAGTTTCTGTTCCTGGATGTGGGGTGTGGACTTTTGACCTTGCTCCATTGATTAGATAGCCGTGTCTGAAATGCAAAGTGGGGCTCACACGAGGGCCTGGACGTCGAAATCACCATGGCGTGGGCCCTGTGAGGCCACATCTGTATGCAATTGTATTTTTCCAAGAAATTTCACGGGCAAATATGACATGGGAGGGAGGGGGGCGTGGGCGGTGGTGGTCAACTTCAACTATTTTCGAGGCAAACCTCGGCCATCAACATGATGAGAATTAGCCTCGTCATCATCTCTTCATTGTATAATTTTGCTGTCCATGGATGGTTGAAGGATGAGACTTAAATTTGTGTGAAACCTTTGGCCCCAATAATCTCAATTTTAATCATCAGACAAAAGTTATTTATACATGAAGTTGGTCAAGCTATACAAATTCGAAGAAGACAAAATAATATTTCTATTTAACCTTACACTACACTGTAAACAGACCCAAATTAACGTCAATATGCGAGGCAGTATAGTTCAATTGTCAGCCCAACTCCCTCTATTTTCTCACCATTATCGCACCAAGATTTAGAAGAAAAAAAAGACGCACTCATAAGAACAAAAATATAAATGTGTTAAAAAGAATTAATTTGATACTTGATTTCATATTTAGGTCATAGAATTTATCAATTCTACTTCAATAAAATTTTATATATGTGTTTTAAATTCTGTTCTTTCCTTGTGCAATGAGACAGAGAGAGAGAGTATGTGCGTGCATGCATAACCATATGTGATTTCTTCTCTAAATTTAATAGAATAGTGAGTTCTTTCTCCGAGCTTCACCTATTATATGTAAACTTATTTTTGAACAATATATAAATTAATTAGAACTCTATCGAAAAAAAAAATATTACAATTTATGAAAAATTACAACAAAAGAATTCATTATTGTATTAAGAAGAAGTATTGTAATTAGATAATGAGACTCTATCACTTTCTTAAAAAAAAAAAAAAAACATCTACACATAAATTTTTAAGATAAATAGGGTAAATTTCTACACATAAACATTTTTCAAGCTGTTTCCATTCCCCAAAAGCAAATGTTGACCAACATGCAAATAAAATTAACAATTAGAGTTAATAATTAATAAATAAAAATACATAAATTATAATATTTTTTTAATATCAATTTTATATTTATAAAAATTGTATACAAATATATAAAAGTATAAATACGATGAATTTATAGCATTATTCATTATTATATAACACTAATTGAATTTCACATCTTCCTCGTCAAAATCAAAATCCATAAACTGCTGCCACTCCCAAATAGGATCGGTGTTTGCAGCTATTGCAATGCTGCTGCTCTCCCCAGTCTGAGTGAGATGTTGGTCTTGGCGGTCTCCTGAAGATGAGTTCTCAGTGTGAGACGTGACTGTTCCCTCCACCGTAAGATCAGGGTCTTCATGAATCGTTGACCTTGTCTCATCGACCCCCATCTGTTGAGTCCTTGGCCCCCTTATCTCCACTCCAACTGGTCGCCTATCATATGCGCGGATGCATTTTGATTTCTTGTACACCCGGCACAGGCTGAATTCTTCCCTTAACTGCGAAATTAACATACAGCAAATCACCTAAGCTAAGGTTGAGCCATGAACATTCTTGTTAATTGTAACTTGGCTTGATTACAGATGAAACTAAGCTTATTGTACAGGCATATAGTAAACTATAAATGAAAATTTTGTAGGATATGATTGTGCATACATAAACATGATTTTAAATTTTCATTCGATCGTGCCTGGAAATAATTTCATGCAAGTTAAATTCTTTTATCTTTGGGTACACCAGATGACACATTTTGCGTGAATTTGAATGAGTCCAGTTTGAATCTCAAATATCTTCTTACGAAACTTCACTCGTGTAGCCAACCAAGCTAATGATACTTCCCTAAGCAAGGATGTGCATGGAGACAGGGATATATAATAATGATCGTTCTTTCAACAAGATGTATAATCATTCTGATTAGTCTTAAATGGGAATTTAAACAAAGACGTCAGAAGCAATTCTAAATGAATAGAAAAGAAGATAATTAGCATTGAAGCAGTACCACCGTAGTTGGAAGTGGACCACTTGAAGAGGATGCTTCTCCTTCCAAATCCAGAGCTAATTTGTACTCGTTCATTTTCCAATCTGTCTTCCGTCCGTTCGGAGCCCTTCCATTGTAAAAAACCATGGTTCGTTTGCTCCCAATCTTGCAATCATTGGAAGAGAAAACATAACCTGGGCTGCCAGTGGCTTTCCAATACCCATCCGTCGTGAGTCTCCTTGGCCTTCCTCCTCGGGCCTCGCTTTCTCGCCTCGGAATGAAGAAAAACCATTGTTCTGTGTCCATAACACAAGTCCCCCGCAAGTTCTGGACACGAACAAACAATCACTCCGTGTAATTGGTTTTATAAACGTATGTTTGGTTAATTGGCTGCAAGGAACTCGAACTCAAAACAACTCTTAGTACCATAGAAGTACAACTCTACGTAATAAATTTCAGCTCAATACGAGTCGTCTCTAGTGCCGAAGGGCTCTCGTTCTAATCTTATTCCGCATTAATTAAACCAACCAACAACAACAAATAAATAAAAAAAAAAGGGTCGTAATACTTACGTGGAAGGTCCCATGGATTGAATTCATATATATCAATGACCGGTACAACACGGTCCATAACCCGGTTCAGGCGCTCATTCTTGTCTTCAAGCTTGTTGTGGAGATAAAATGAGACCAGTTCTTCTTCTGTTGGGTAAAAACGAAACCCAGGTGGCAAATCCTCCATAAATGTACTAAAAAAATAATGATACAGAAAAGCGACGCAGATATGTATGTATGACTTAGCACTTACGATCTTTTCGCACAGATACACACATATATAAAGGGAGGAGGAGCTCACAGAAAGAAGCGAGATGAGACAAAGCTGCGCAGACGGAGTTGCTTGGAAACCTCCAAGCGCCTTTGCCAAGGAAGTTCTCCTCTGGGGCACTGCCATAGGTAGAATATTCATCCCATACCATCGTGGACCGATTCATAGTCATCGAACCCGATCCAGGTCCAACCGATCCGATTGGATTAAAAATCTGATGACTCGGACACTCGACCTGGCCAAGTCATTTAATTGGGTCGTTGATAGTCAAAATTTGGTCAAACAGTTAACGTGTGAAAAAAAAAAAAGAGAAGAAGATTTGAATTCTAACTTGTTATCTGGCGTACACTGCTTTAGTCACCAAAACTAAAATTATTCCCCTTCATATATTAACATCTCTTTGTATACGCGTTAACTTTCTAATTTTATTTTCTCTTAATTGTAACGAAACAAACTTAATTTAATGTACTCAAATATAATTACATTTTCATACCAATTCATTATAAACTTTCCCAAATTATAGCGAATTACTATTATTATTATTATTAGTTAACTCTAGAATTTAAGATTTTAAAAATATCTTATCAACAAAAAAATAATTTTTCTTCTTTATTCTTAAAAAGCTTAATTTCATAATTGTATTATTGTTTGGAATATAAATATAATATAATTTTTAAAATTAAATTAAGGTTATGAAAATGAATGTGAATGTAATATTGTTGTATTATATTTAAATAAGTTGCATTAGATTATATATTTTTATATTTATTTATATTTATTTTTATATCTATAATAATTTACACTTAAAAAATATATAAATTATAAATACATTTAATAATAATATATTTATTTTGATCCAAGCGATGTGTCACGGGTGCACACTACTCAACTCTCACATTATTAAAGAAGAAGGAGATCTTAAGTTATATAAGTGTGAGTACTGTATATTTTAATAAGTTAGTTCAAAAAAAAAATAGGTAATGATGTTGAATCAATGATCTATCTCTCATTCAAGTCAATAGTAGGACTAAATTTTTTAATTATGAATTGATTAATTAATTGAATTACAATCATAATAAAAAAATAATTAAATAAATTTAGATGGTGTAAAATTATATATGTATTATATTTACAAAAATTATGAATAAAAAGAACAAGTACCCCAATCAAAAGTCCAAGAGAATTTTGTTAAAAACTTTTTCAAAAAATTATTTCAGATTCCAATCATTTTTTTTTTTGGCCCAAATTGGAATTATTATATAGAAGGAAAAGGCTGGGGTTCACTAGTGGTAGCAATAATTGATGTTAACATATAGTGTCATCATGGGAACAGTATCCCCTGTCTCACCGCCACTAAGGTCTCTTACAGAGAGAGAGAGAGAGAGAGAAGAAAAACTTGTCCAATTCAACACCAAATTGAAATCCAAAAAATGTTCCACTGTTGAATAGGCCACATGAAATAAAAAAGTTCTTTTTGGAGTCTTAACGATATCGTTCCTAAATATTTAATATGTTTAATATTGAAATTAGAAAATTTTCGTAAACCCCAGATTATTTATTCCAAATCCGAACGGAACTATGGAATCAAGGCCCAATCCCATGAAAAGAAGATCAGATTGTCTATAGCTGCTGCAAGTAGTGACAATTACTATTCGCTGCAATCCGGATCTTAATCGTGCATATCTCTCATCTTGTAGAAGGAAGAACAATCAGACTTTGATATCATACTGAAATGCACCTCAGTATAATTTTTTTTTAGTCTATAAAAAAACCAATTAAACGATACATTAGACAATAAAAATATAAGTATTTTTTATTTTTATAAAATTTATACACCTTTCTTAAAATTAAACTTCAAGAAATCGAACAGAAAAAACACCTTGAGTAAATTCTATGTTCAGAGCTCTTATCTTACACCTAAGTGGCCAAGTTTATTTTTCATTTCCGGTACTTGAAATATCGATTATTCTCGGACAACACTCCATAACTTTAGCTTAATTACTTTCAATTGTTTCTTCCCCTTCCATTTCACTGTAGTACTTTATGAATGATAATCTCTCCCTTGCCCAAATTAAAACGTAATGGGTGTGAGAGTTCTGGCGTAGAAGAGATTCGTAGGGATTCCGCGTCCATCCGCTTGTCTCGATGACCAGTCTGCTGACCTTTCTTTTCAAAATTCAGAAAAGACCACTGTTTTGTGGTTTTCTTTTAACGTCAATTTATATATAATTACAAAGATACATCGATTGAAAAAATTTAAGAAAACACACTTAATTATTTATGTACAATTCTTGGTAAAGACTTGTTTTTTTTTTTTTTTTTTGTAACTTTGTTACTAATTTTATATGACAAATTTTATTTTATTTTGTTAAGATGTTGATAAATTGATTATATTTTTAAAATTTAAAAATAAATAAAATTGATTATTAATTTTAATAGTAATATTATAAAATATTGATATACATTTTTAAGATGTTCTATCTTTATATTAATCAATATAACTGTAGTTTCGAAGTCACTCCAAATCCACGACCAATGTTGATCCAAGATCTCACATTCCTTATCCATGCAACTCCTACTAGTACGTGGTTTAGTTCTTACTAATTACTCAATGTGCATCACTCATATGAGGAAGAGAGTGCTAGGTTATTTGCAAAGTTATGGGGTTCTGTAATCATAATTTACCCGTCTGTAATTCCAACAAATAAATTAGGTCTCCGGTTCAAAATTTTATTTTCTTATTTCTCAGCTAACAAAATGTTTCCTTGCACACTCTCTAGGAGTAGTTTCTTCCCAGTATTTGCTGTTGCGATACGTATGAGTTCATGGGATACGCTTTTTTATTGCAGTGTCGTGTTAAGCAATTGCCATGAAAGAATATTTCATTTGATTCTTAATGTTGACTTCAATGGAAGCCACAGAAATTTTGAGTGGTACGGGGATTGGAAACGCGTTTTGTAAGCAGCCGCGAATACCTTATTTGTGCGGGTTGCTGGTGCCGCGAAGCGACATTCATGCTGCAATTGTGAGTAAGACGTTCACCTTCTGAGTTTTTTTTTTTTTTTTTTTTGAGGATGGAGTTTAAAAACTCTTTTTAATTTTCTCTTTTCTTGTTGCCATTCCAAACTTTTTGCACAAAATTTATAATGGGCTCATTCCGTAGTGGAAATTCCTCGCAAGTTAATAGTGTTCGTATGTCCAGAACTTTTGTTTTTTTTTTTTTTTGGGGGGGGGGGGGGGGGGGGCAGTAATATTTATATAGAAACAAAGTTACCTCGATAAGCTCAGTAGTTACAAATTTGCCTAATTTTGAAGGGTTAAGTAAGTCGTGGGATTTGGAGCATGCGTTCCAGATCACTTGGCTAAATGGAAAGCAAATTGAGATTTTGAATGGCAAACCCAGTGGGGTGACATGTCTAAATCTATTGCCAATTATTCACGTTAAACGCGGCTAGAAGATTTTCAAGACGTGAAAAAAAAAAAAAAAAAGTTAGGGGTGGCGACTTTTGCACATTGCAAATTCAGACTTTTGTTTTGGTGGTCTATTTACCTTGCGATTGTTTTCTCCCAGAAGACTTTTGTTTTGCTCCAATTGCTACGGACTTTGGATACTTAAATCAAAATCAACAAAGCATGACTTTCTCGTAAATTTTCGAGGCTTTGACAGTACATAATATGCAACCGTCAAGTGATCTATTCTGAATTCGCTTGCAAAATTTCCACGAATGTTTACAATGGCAGAAATTCAATCTTACGTGCATCTCTAGGTGACCCACATGTGAGAAAATGAAAATAATAATAATAATAATAATAAGCAAGAGTACTAATTACCGTACACAAGATCGGAAAATATTAGTTATCATCCTTATACATTTAAAATTATCATTGACGTCTCAATTTGACCTCTCCTTCGTACATAACTAAAATATATTTAATACAAAATCTAATGATGTGTTAATTATAATTTTTTTTTAATTTTCTTAAAATTAGAGATACACCATCAAAGCAACTCAAACCTTAAATAAAAAGAAGGTATATTGAATTACCACGCAACTCAGCTTCACGCGGCTAAATTTCTGTGTTTTGACTTTTCAGTGTTGCATCGATGTAAATTGTTACAATGGATCTAGACCCGTTGACCGAAGTTGGTCTTGGTCGATTTTTTTTCTTTTTTTCGGTTCAGTAATCGGTGGTTTAGGTCTTTCGCAGTAGTTCCTGCGGAGCACAGAGAAACTGTTTCGTTCTCTCACCACTTAGACGATATAAATCTTTCGTCCTATGTGACTCATTTTCATTAGATTGTCCTATCAATTCGGTATGTTGACGTGATTGATGAAATTGTTTCAATGTTGATCTCTGATCAAATGTTTAACGATTTTGTATAAAAAAGAGGAAATTACAATGAATGTTACTTGAACCAGAAATTTGGTCCCAAAAACTGCTGAAGTAGCAGCCAACTAAAAGAGACCTTGTGGGCGCCTCATCTGGGCATTTTGCAGAACTATATATTGTATTTTCCAGGGGGATTTCCTGGAAACGATCCCTGGGAACAGCTGTCCATTTCACAGTTTCAGGGCAATATGACATGTCAATGCACGAACGCGCATGTTGTCAGGGCAACATGACATGTCAATGCACGAACGCGCATGCTTGGCATCACCACCCGAGGATTGTAGTCCGGATCGACCGTTAATGAATTAAATTTATGCTTGGGGTTTGGGCCCCTGGATTGGGGAGAGTTGGATTTGTTTTGTTTTTGCTTTTGCTTTTTTTTTTTTTAAAAATTAATTGTAAGATAAATAATAAAAATAATTTTTATAATTTTTATTAATTTTATATTATTATTTTAAAATTAAAATATGATAGTTCAAAAACAAAAATAAAAAAATATTAACTGTAAATCCTGACGAGGACCAACGAGTTATATTTTTCATAGCCTTTAATTGTTTCCCAACTTCCATCTTTTTAATTTAATGCATTTGGTTTTAGAACACTCCAGTCATTCTGCATTTATTTAACGAGAGCAAAAATTATTGACTCAGACTCAGTCGCATATATACGAGTGTGAATCCCTCAGAGACCCACAAAATCATTAATTACGATACTTTTCTGCTTCCCAACAATGGAGAACATGGCATCGATCAATGATCCCTGGGAATGCCTGATGAATCTCTCCGGTGAAAACGCTAACGAATGTTTGATGAATTGAGTTTTGATTAGAATTCATGTTCATGGATCTGAGAGAGAGAGAGAAAAAAAAAAAGAAGAAAAAGAAAAAGATCGATCTTCTATCGCTCTAGCTTTGCAATGTACGTCTTTTCAGCGAGAGAGGTCTTTCAAATTGAAAGAGACAGATACCAAAAGAGGAATTGGTCGGAACAAACAAAAAAGTCATGTGCGTGTTTCATGACATTGAAATTCATGGGCTCAAGCAAAAAGAAGGCGAGAGAAAAAAAAAAAAAAAAAGAACAGAAAATTTGAGAGAATGAGCATCAAACATTTGTCAGAACGCACGCATGCTGGACCTTTGGTTTCTGAGGATACCGGGCTGAGGAATTGTCCAATACGACTGCTTTTGATCTCATAATCTCCCTTCTTGTGAGGATCGCAGGATGCAAAAAGTCAGCGAAAGCCTAGTGGAGACACAGAAAAAATCACCGACAGTCTTTCAGTTGTCGCCTTTATTAAGGATTCTGAAAGGAGTTACGCAAGCAACTTCGTTATTCTGTGGAGCGGACTTCAACCAATTATTCCCTTAACCAGTACGAATGGTTTGTCTTTCCTGACCTGTGACCAGACAAAAGTTCGGTTCACACACGCCAAAAAAAAAAAAAGACAAGCGAGGGATTAAGGAAGGAAAAATAATAAGGAATGACTTGATTTGCGTCACTTACGACGAAACTAATGATAATGATGGTAGAACTGGTAGTTTAATAACCATTAATTTTATTTTATTTGTAATTTTATTTTATAATTTTTTACAAATGTGTGTGTTAAAACACAGATTCATAGGGGCTAAAACAACCAAAGCCGATGCAAGTATAGCTGTAAAAAGTCCCAATGTAACACCTCTGTCTCTCACTCCTCCTTATAAGTTGGTATGGGCTTTGCTAAAGTTAATGGGTTGGGACAAAATTGTTTCCCCCCAATGCACGCCCCTGAGAATTTTGTTGGACCCAATTCCACCGGGTTGATGGTTCATCGGTTTGTCCAGTTTACTCCAATTCACACGATCGGCTTCAAGTGAATCTGGTCTCATTTTAAAAAACTATTGTAATAAATGTTTACGTGTCACTCTCTATGTTGAATATAAATCCCCTCTTCGCTTGTAATAGACTTTACTCATCATTAGACTCTAAATTCTTTTACTTATAAAGTTAATAGATGCAAAAATAATAATAAAAAACAAATTTTAATATTTATTTATTTTTGCATTGGTTCCGACTAAAACTTGAACTTAAAAAAAAAAAAAACTTCTGTCTCAAAGAAGACTTCAGCTTTAGTGAATTAAAACTCATTAGTAAACAGACCTTTAATTTTAATTGTTCACGTTGTCACCTTCGAAGGCTAGCACCGTAAAATGTAAAGGGCCACAGAAAAAGGCCGTCAAAACCTAATCTTCCGACTTGCCGGCCTTCGAATTGTTTCACAAGCCCGTAAGAACCTGAAGTGTAATTTTTGATTTCTTGCTGGTCCAGTAGGCCCAGTATGGCCGAGAGAACTTTATGTCTCGCCTATAAATTGAAACTCACCTTCGAACATTCCTCACTGGCAGCAGCCTTCGATGGTAGGGGTTATGAGTCTTTCTTGTTAGGGTTTTACCTCATCTCATCTCATCTCTGTAAGTTTCACTTTACCTTCAAAAATGATGGAAATTTTATGAATTTTGCCTGTTAAGTTCATTGGGTGTCTTTTTTTTTATTATTAATGTTTTTGGGGTCAAGCGCAGCCCTTAAGATCGCCTTCCTGGCAAAAGTGGAAGCGTTTCGAGTCATAGCTGCGCAATATTAAACTCTTTATGTGGGGTCTCTCTTTGGGGTTTTCCTATTGAGATCCCCATTTTTATACCGCTTCAGTTTTATTCATGAGCCATCTCTTTCTGGACTTGTAATTCCCGCTGTTTTGGACCCTTAGATGGGTGGTTTTCTCTTTGGTTTGAATCTATTCTATCTCTGGTTTCAACTAGTGGGAGCTTCAAGTTCATTGAAAAACTGTTTATATGGCTTACTGTCTGGTGGTGGGATACATATATGCCCCTCTTCTTTTTTTTTTTTTTTTCTGGTTTTGATGAATAATTTCATTTAAAGAGGCCTTGGTGCTTTAATTCGATCCATTTTGAGCAAAACCTGTCAGGCATGTGAGTTGTCTGACTTGCCCACGAATGATCTGAGCGTCAGATGATGTACATGTCTATATCATTTCTATTTTCTAGCTTAATGTTTTTGATTTAGTTGAAGTTTGTTTCCCCTTTTTCTAGTTCCTTTTAACTATTTGGCTGATTGTAATGAAAGGTTTTTGGCAAGGATGATGAATCTATTAGATGTGTGAATGGACTTGATCCATTTTGAGCTCAAATTTTGAGGCTTGTGAGTTTGATGACTTGCCGATTTAATGACCAGGCGTGCGTTTTTATATGCTGTATGTGTGCTTCTTGTTACTGAATTTTGTTTTACACATTCTGTGTTGCAGGGCTTCATATTCCACTTGTAGTTATTAGGTAACAAGTCTTATGCTTAAGCATTTCTGTTTGTTTTTTTTTTTTTTTCGTATTTTAAACTCTGCTGGTTCTGTGGGGCATGTTATTAAGTATGAGGTAAAGTTTTGTGGGCCCGGGAGCAATGTTGGTGTTAAAGGTCATGCCTTTTTGTCTTTTGGTTCTGGATGTTTTCTTGCATGACATAAACAATTGTTAATGGATTTCAAGGAGGAAAGGCTTGTGTCTTAAAACATCTGCAGTGGCTGCCTAAGAGCTTGCTCTATAGCTGGCTTAAGAACTGGTGCTGAAGTGATCCTTACTTAGATTTCTGATGCCTTTGCAATTGATTTCACTAGTTATTATCAGGCAAATGCATGGACAACTTTGGTTATGCTTAAGGAAAAATTTTCTTCTGTTTTGATAGGTTAATGCTTCTACATATCATGGTTCCTAATTTTGCTAAAAGCCTGGCATAAGTATTATTCTATGCGCTTTCATACTTAACTGTGTTTATTCGGGCATTTTGTGCCATTCTATTTTTCTGTCTTGGTCTGCCAAAGATGAAAAGTTCATAGGCTTGTCTCTCAAAGCATTTGCAGTGGCCCCCTGAGAGCTTTTGCCTTAGCTGGGCTTGAGAGCTGGTGCGGTATCAATCCTTCCATGGATGTCTGAGGCCTTGATGCAATTGATTTCACCAGTCATTATTATTCTAATTTAGTTAAACCACCTTGGTGATGTGTAAGGAAATTTTTTCTTGTGTTTTCACAGTGTAATGATTCAGTACATGCATGTCATAGTTCCTGATTCTGCTGAAAGTTTGACATAAGCATTATCCCATGCACTGAAGTGTTTTCCTGTGTATTGTCAGAGCTTTTTGTGCTAATCTTTTTTTTTGCATTCTTTATATGTTGATGATGACAAATCCATAGGCTTGTTTCTCAAAACATTTGCAGTGGCCGCCTAAGAGCTTTCGCCTTTGCAGGGCTTGAGAGCTAGTGCTGCTCCAATCCTTCCTTGGATGTCTGAAACTCCTGATTTTCCATAAGCATTATTCCATGTGCTGAATTGATTAAGACAATTCTGTAGGCTTGTTTCTCAAAACATTCACAGTGGCCTGCATAAGGATTATTTCAAAACATTCTCGTGACACATGTTACTTTTATGTAAACTAAGGTAGAGCCTTTTCTACCCTGAAGAGCCGTTGTATGAATCCTCTCTTGAACGTCTGAAACTTATAAATTGCATGCGTAGGATTGTTCTGTGCATTTTTCTGTTTCCCAACGTTGGAATGGTATGTACACAAGGTGCTGACATTCATCGCAACAAGGTTGGTTCTAGTACCGAAGGCCTTCTGAATCTTGTCCAAGACTTATTCTTTGAACCATATAATGTGAAAATTTAGGTAACTAGCAGCGGGTGGAGTTGTAGAATACGCAATTTAGCCTCTTTCTTGAACGTGGATAGGCCTCTACTTGGTGCCCTTTCAATTTAGTTTCTGGAACACGGTAACAATTTTGTGCCAGCCCCAAAATCTTCCGGGTTGTAATTTGCTTAGGTGTAGAAATCACGAGCATAATTTCTTAAACTTTTCTACACAAAAATGCCAGGAGGTCCCGTATTTTTATCCATCTCTGAAGTTGCCTGTAGAGACTTTAGAATAATATCTTAATAACTGCCAAATGTTATCCGAATTTTATTCCGAAACAGTTGTGACTTAGTAATTTTGTAATCGTCTTGGGTGGAATTGCAATGTCAATCTGAGGTCGTTAGTTCACGGTCCGACGTTTGGCAGACGGTAAAAAGAAAATACTGGGAAAGCCGCGCAGCCTAAAGTCAATAGACTGTCCCTGACTAGGAAGTCAAGCCCACGAAGAACACGAAACCAACGTAACAAAGCAGGGACGACGCTCTCAGAAACTGGACGTTCTCAACAGCATGTATCCATTGACGAGAAAAACGAACACCCAAAAATCCAAGAAGGCTAGTCAAGTTCCTTTCCATTGGAAAGGATGAAAACCGAAAAATAAAGGAGGCTGAAAGAAGTCAATCGAGGAACCCAGTTTGTCGCCAGACGGCATTTCTAACCTGTCTTAGATCCCGTCCTTTCAGAGTCCTCCCGACGCCTTCCAGTACCGAAAATGCCGTCTTCGGCGATCGCCTCGAACCTCCTGCCACAATCTCGTGCGGTGGCAGCATCTCATCGTCGCCGTCCCTGTCCCCGTCGTCCTCATCTTCTATGAACTTACTGTTCTTCTGCTTCGCCATCTCGATCGACAGAAGAGGCACATTCATCGCAGCCGATTGGTTCATCTTCCCCGCGGTGGGCATTGACTGCGTTGCGAACTCTCCCTCGCTCTGCGGCGGTTTCGGTGTCCATGGAATTGACTTCGACGATAAGTAGGCCCGGAGTGAAGGCTTGCGGCAGAGTACTGACTGCCGATTGGGCTCCAGCAACGCCGCAAGTATCCCGGAATTTCGGTGCAAAGAGGCGCGGCTGTGGTGGCGATTGTTGTAATTCTGACTGTCTTTAATGTCGTCGTTGGTGCTGGAGGAAGACTGGATTGAGCTTTGCTCCGTGGTGAAGTCGCTGGTCCAGAGAACATCGTCCTCATTCAGCTCATCTCCGTTTCCGTCGGAGGAAGACGCGGAGGAGCCGAATGAAAAGGAGGCGACGCCAAGAAAGCCGTTGTGCAAGGTGGGCTCCATACTTGGGTTTCTTCTCGGATCATCAATCAGATAGCTACACTTCTTTTAAATCTCTCTGTTGCACATTATAAATAGCTGGAGGATAGCGAGCAGAGTAAGAGAGTGCGTAGTGCGTGCATGCGTGTGTGCAAGTGGCGCTGGTATATCGACGTGGCGGGGAGTCGCTGACAGTAGTGCGAGAGATGGGAACGAAAAAAGAGGTAAGGGAAAGTGGGTCCCTGCTTGAGGTTGCTGGCGTTACCGATTTGATTGGAAGGTGGAAACTTTGCTTAGTTAGTTACGTGGGTCCCGCTCCGAAGTCCTAAAATTTCCTCACACCACCACCACCACCCCCCGCCGGGGCCCGCGCTTCGTCGACGGGCCCTGACCTAAAAGCCTAAATCTACCTTTTCATCGCACCTTCCGGCTGTGGGGTTTGAAGGCGGTACTGGCGCCTTTCTTTCTTTCTTTCTTTCTTTCTTTTTTTTTTCTTTTTGTACGTTGCCTTTTTGAGGTTCTTTTAGTGCAATCAAGATTGTGCCACGTCGAATCATTTGGATTGCCTGTAATCTGATCAAGGGTTCGGATCTGCCCTCTCCCTTGTTTATCATCCATATTCCCGCTTCTTTTTGAACCCGTCATTGTAGATAAGAAAGAAAAGACTTCGCCCGGAAGACTTTTGTCAAAAGTAAGTTGGATTTACACCAAAAAGTTGTTCCACCTTTATTACCATTTCCATCCGTTTTTTTTGTTTTTGACAGATTTTTTTTTATTGTTATTGTAATTGTTTCCCAAACAACTTTGTACTTTAATAATAATAAAAATAATAAAAAAAAAACGTTTAGCCTTGTGTCGTTTTATAGGATACAAGTCATTGTCATCCTTTATCCATTAAGAAATACAATCGTGGGGCTTTCTTTTTTTTCTTTGCCCTGTTTTTCTTTTTTCCCATTGCAGGACTTTCATAGT
Source organism: Ceriops zippeliana (assembly GCA_037897445.1). NCBI lineage: Eukaryota > Viridiplantae > Streptophyta > Magnoliopsida > Malpighiales > Rhizophoraceae > Ceriops > Ceriops zippeliana. Next base: position 5,363,178 of record JBAPLH010000014.1, on the reverse strand, counting down.
GCCTTAATAATTTTTCTTGGATGATTTCCTCAGGATTTAGGTTGGTCAATTCGGTGTGATGGTGTTCCTCCTTACACAACTAAAACTATGATAAAACTGTAATTCTAAATTTAATTATGAATTGATTCGATAACACGAACTAACCTTTCAATTGTGGATTTTGTTGTGTGAGCAATTGGCAGTGCATAAATCTTGAAAATTTTTTTTGGATGGACACAAATTTAAGTAAATATAAAAAATATATATATATTAAAAAAAGTTAAACTTTTTTTTAGATATAAAAATGTTGTAATAAAAATTTTTCGTCACTCCCAACTTACCAAAATTTCTACTCACTTGACAAACGGAAAAGTGGTTTTTTATTATTTTCAAAAAAATTATAGATCAACGCGACGCGCGTCGACTTGACAGACCTCTTTGGAACACTGCCTGTCGGCGCGTTTTTAACATAACCACCCGTAGGGGTCCACCGTCAATCCCCAAGCTCAAGAGACCTCTCCATATGACTGGCCTTTGATAGTAAAGAGAGAAAAAAAGCCCGCCGCATCGAACTCAGCCCCTTTAACTGAGAAGCTTGTAGGTTATTGGGCCATGATTACCACGGTAATTTACGATTCTGCCACTCCAATCTTCTCCTATCCCCCCCCGTACACCCCCATCTTTTTGTTTTTTTTTTTGGTGATTTTGTTGATTGTTTGGAATGGAGCAGCAGAGAAATTCACCAGGGTCCTCGCTGAGCCCCAGATCTCCGTCGTCGGAGCCGTTCTTGTCAGTTTCTGTCACCGATCCCGTGAAATTGGGGAATGGCGTCCAGGCCTACATCTCTTATCGAGTCATCACCAAGGTAATTTTCGTAATTGTCTCGTTATTCTGCTTCTGCCCGTCGCCTGTTTGTGGTTAGAATAGGGGTCGGAAGTTTCTTCTTCTTTCTTTCTTTTTTGACAAACGATCAGAAGTTCCTTATAATCCGTGCTAATTAGGTCGATTTTCATTCTAATTAATGGAGTCGATTACTGGTATGTTTAATGTTGTGGAAGTTTTACTGTGACAGACGAATTTTCCAGAGTACCAAGGGCCCGAAAAGATTGTCATTCGGCGTTATAGTGATTTTGTTTGGCTACGTGATCGCCTTTTTGAGAGATATAAAGGCATTTTCATTCCTCCTCTTCCAGAGAAGAGTGCTGTTGGTAAGAACTGAAATCATCTCTTCTGTGTGCATATTAAACGTCTTTCCTTCAGTTTTGTTTCTTTTTTTTTTTATTATTATTTGCTTGACCATCAACGGCCTGATTTTGTGTTTGCACTCCAACTGTTCTATGTTATTGCATGCCTGATTGGATTACTAAGTGATGCGTCTAAGCACTTCCTGTGTGTTCTGTTTTTGTCATTGAAATTTTAAGGTTGAAAGAAGCACGATAATTCACTATTCTGGCTCTTGTGCGGTGAGTTTGTTGTGCAAATTTGTTCTTTGCATGCATTTTTTTGTCGGGTTTTGATGGTTGAAATTCTGCTGGAGTTGCTATTTCTGAGCAGTTTGTGTTGTCTTTGGGCTATGTTACTCATTTCTTAGATTAATCTTTATCCCTTGTAACGTCACAGCTATTTATCCATTTAACAGGCTGTAATTACTGGCTTACAAGGTGCTACTATTATGTTCTGGTGTCTGGAACTAAGTGTAGCTTGTGTCTCTGCTAACATGGCATTTCGGCACTTTTGCTTTCTGATGTAGAGAAAATCTGGTCTTACTTCACCAATGTAGCTTAATGGAAATGTGGGGCAATTTTTGTGTACTGTAATTATGTCTTAAGCTTCTGAGGTTCTTTGCAGACTAATAACAACTTCTCTAATGCAGAAAAGTTCCGTTTCAGTGCTGAATTTATTGAGATGAGGCGTCAAGCGCTGGATATATTTGTCAACCGAGTAGCTTCACATCGGGATCTTCAGCAAAGTGATGATCTGAGGTTGTTTTTGCAGGCAGATGAAGAGGTAGGGAATTAGATTCCCGTGGGGTATATCAAAATCTCTTTCAACTCCTATAATTCTTATGTGTTAGAAATAGAACTAACAGTTACGAGAAGAAGCCTAATAAAATGAAGTAAATGAGATGCATGTGGAGTATATCAAAATTGCTTTCAATTTCTATTCCTCTGGTATGTTTCACTAACTGTTAATGTATTGCTTGTATTCCAGATGATGGAGAGACTAAGGTCATCTGAGACTGGTATTTTTAAGAAAAAGCCAGCTGATTTGATGCAAATCTTCAAGGTTTAATGAGTTCTACATTGTTCTTTGGTGTTGATGCTATTATTGATATGTTTTGGGTCTGGGGGACTTTGATCCTATTTCATGTCCTTTTTTTTAGTTCATATTCTGCTTCCTATGACCTAAACCTGGTGGAGACTGATAATTTTCAACCATACAATGCAATTTACAGAATGGATTGACCACACAAGCACACCAAAATTTTGTGTGATGGTTAGATTCTGGGATAATATTTTAAATGTGTTACAGGATGTGCAATCTAAAGTGAGTGATGTCGTTCTTGGAAAGGAGAAACCTGTTGAAGAATCAAATCCTGAATATGAAAAGCTGAAGCATTACATCTTTGAGCTTGAAAACCACTTGGCTGAAGCTCAGAAGCATGCATATCGTCTTGTAAAGAGGCACAGAGGTAGGAGGTGATATCCTTGGTGCAATTTATTTTCTCTTCTTCTAGTTAGACCTCTACTCGGTTTACTTTCTGTCATTAAAAAGTTGAAGCTCCATTAGATTTATCATGGATGCAAATGGTTACTTGTATCATGCTCCAGAATTGGGGCAGTCTCTCTCAGACTTTGGGAAGGCAGCCAAACTTCTTGGTGCTTGTGAAGTAGATGCTCTTGGCAAGGCTTTTTCTGAGCTTGGGGCAAAATCAGAGTCTTTGTCGAGTAAGCTACAAAAGGAGGTATACTGAGATTTGAACATTCCCCCTTCTGCATTCGGGCTTTTGTTTCATTTCATGCCTTTTTGCTTGTTCAATGTGGGAGTTCATGGAACCGCTGGATTTCTATGAATTTATAGGCCCAGCAGCTCTTAATGAATTTTGAAGAACCCTTGAAAGATTATGTTCGTGCAGTGCAATCTATAAAGGTGAATTCCGCACCACTCCACTCCTTCCCTCTCATTCTTAATTTGGGTGTACTCCCTACTTGCCATAGAAGTTGATCTTTTGTTTTCTGTGTTACAAAACAGGCCACTATAGCAGAGAGGGCCAGTGCCTTCAGGCATCAGTGTGAACTCTCAGAAACAATTAAGTTGAAGGAGATAAATCTGTATGAGCTAGAATACGCCCTCCATTTTTTTTGACTTATACAGTTCCACAGTTTTTTTTTTTTTTTTAGTCATCAGAATGGTATTTCTATAATGAACATGAAAGTTTTGGTATGGAAAAAGTGCAAACTTACCCATTTTTGGTACCTATACCATTTTGTGGTCACTCTTATTGGTGAGGTCTTAAGCTATAGTCTACATGATAGGCAACTTGATTAGGTACATTCTTTGCAGTATTATATACTATAAGTCTCTCAGACTTGGTTGCATGATCCGATATTATCTTATCAGTTTCTCATGAGCACTACCTTTTTCATTTTGTTGTTTGTTTACAAGATACTGTATATTACATCAATAGTCTGGGAAATCTTTTGGGTAAATAGTTTCATCTTGTCATTCAAATTGGTTTACTTGGATGGTCTGAATATTTTTTGAGCATCGAATGCCCTAAGGCCTAGAAAACATGAAACTTAAAACCCTTGGTCACTTCATCATTGTTCATGCCTGGTCAATTTTATCTTGTTATCCTGGTTATGTAGGCCCCGGGCCCTTTGCTAATGGGCCCGAGAAACTTTGCACTGTTTAAACTCAATGTGCTACCTGCAGTGACAAACTCATGCTAACGCGATCTGACAAAGTGGCGGAAGCTGAGTTTGAGTATAGAGAGGTATTTTATTTCCCACCGTCTATGGGCGGTTCTTGGCTTGCACATTAGGAATCTTAGCTATCTCACAAATTGTTTGTGTGATATGCAGTTGAAAGCAGAGAGTGAAGAGGCTACGAGAACATTTGAGACAATCGTACGACTGATGAATGAAGAGATTATGCGTTTCCAAGAACAAAAGACTCAAGATATGGGGATTGCTTTCCACCAATTTGCAAAAGGACAGGCACGTTTGTCGAACAGTATAGCAGATGCCTGGCGAAGCCTTCTGCCAAAGCTCGAAGCTTGCTCCCCGCAATCATCGAACGGCAAAATTTGAGCAACTGCTGACTTGGCACGTGTAGCTATTGTTGTGTAGCATGAAGTGCGTGTATGTATTTGCAATTTCAATACTGTACAAATTTAGGTAAAGGCTTGGGACTCCCCTCCCTTTTTCCCCTCCCCTAGCGTGTTTACGGTGCACAAGATCAACGATAAGAGGCATTGAGTCGTTTCAGTTAGATCTTTTGTTTCACGTCAAGAAATATGCTCTGTACCCATTCCGCGCATCACAAATTTAACGCAAAATGGATACGCTTTTTGATCCATTGGCAACCTTCTCACTATTCTCTGGGCTGTGTGAACTACTGAACTGCATGGATCCGCGCTGCATTATATTTGGTACTTTTGCCAAAGAAAATTATTGGCGTGGTCGCACCTTTTATATACGCAATTAATCAATAAATACACAAAAATTAAGAAACAGACTTTAAAAATTAATATTTTATATTATTTATTGTTATACAAGTTATTTTTTATTTAAAAATTGATTATACTGTATTACTTGTGTATAATTAGTCTGTTAAAAACTGTATCTTAAGTATTTTTCTTTGTCACATTTCTTTCTTTTATGGACATATCATTGGGGGAGGGGGGCTGTGCCTGAATGTTAAACCCAATAATTGAAGTGAAATTACGTCTATCAAAAAATAAATTGAAATGGAATAATTGTCTAATTAAATGTTAATGTGACAAAAAATTTTGATGAGGAAACTACAAGGCCTAATAATTCTTTTAAAAATTTGTTTTAACTTTTTTTTAGAGGTGAATCGGAATATCTAAATATTAAAAATAAAAGAATAAAAGAATAAAATTTGGTATTAAAAATAGAGGAATAAAACAATAATAATAAGAAGAAATATTTTTGTGGTAAATTATGTTGATTTTGACTTACTCAACAAAGTGAATGATAAAACTAAAATTAAAAATGAAAATATTTTTCCGCTTAGAGCTTGGTGCTAAGCAGCTGACATGTCAAGAACGACCGGGCCAATTCAAGCGAAAACTGTTTGTCACTCGCAGGATGTCTGTTCGGCACTTCAGCCTCAGAAATTTTGCAGCACTTATCCACTACACAGTATCCACACAACCCCTCCGCGTTCCAATTAACCAGTGGCAATGGCAAGCGTAGCGAGGCAACTCCTGTGCGCAACGTTCGCCGCTTCTCGCGTAGTCAAACTCCATCCCTCTCTTCTGCCCGTTTCCTCGTCATCTGGAATATCCGTCGTAGGCAAGTACGGCTTGCCTGATAAGCTAGTTGAATTTTACAATCACCGTCGGAAATATGTGGTCTTGGTGGCCAAATCCTCACAGGAGAAAGACGGCATTGTCCCCGCTGTCGATGACGGAGACGGCGTCTCTTTGGGGACTTCAAAGTTGCCTCTAGATACCGATCTTCAGAGATTTGAGACCTTGCTCTTCCAGGTGTATATGCTACTCTCTTTTCTTCTCTTTTCCCAAAATTCCGTTATCCATCTCAGCACTAGAATTTAACGAATTTGCTTGCCATTCATGAAAGCAGAGAATCATAATTCAGTTTTTTTTTTTTGGGGGGGGGGGTTTCTTGCAGTGGGCAAACAGTCTTTGCCAAGGAGCCAATCTGCCGCTTCCTGTGCCATTAAAGGTTTGTTTTACTGATTTCGTCTTTCGTTTCTTGTTTTCTAATGCCACAAGTGAATGTCTGTTTGCAAACAAGATATTTGTGTTCGCGTAGAAGAAACTATTGGAAGGCATTGGTTAAAGGACCGGAGCCCAGATGAACCAGTTACCAATTTAAGACACAATGGTCATTTTGAATGTTACATGCTCTACTAAACCATTAGAATGATACGGGTTGTTGATACAACATCACTATCTTGCTCCTACAGAAGTCCATTAATTTGATCATCTTCATTCTTGCTACAGCAATTTTGAGTTTCATGGGGTTTTCTGTCCTCGATCCATAAACTCTTTCCTCACCTGTGTGAATGACGTAGTTCTGAGAATAAGAAAATCTACATAATTTCGCACTTGGTATGTGAGTGATCTTGGTCATCATTCATGACGAGCTCACTTGCTCGACCATCTGAACATCTTAAAAGGTGTATCCAAGTCCTTATGTCCTGTTCTGAGCGTCGTTACTCTACTTAAGGTTTATAGGGGCTTGGCAATTATTTCTCCCGTTATAGTTACAGCATCCTTTTGGCCCACGTAGATTATGATTATATATATATATATATATATATAGAGAGAGAGAGAGAGAGTAATTGATTGGATTACCCGAATGAAAAATAGATATTTCACCGACTCATTCTTCATTGTGGAATAAAGGGATGTCATTTGCTTAATAGCTTCTAGCAAAATTGTTTGGCTTCTAGGCTGCACGAAATTCGAAGTGCAGGCAAAACAGCTTCTTGTATTGCATGATCCACATTTCCATGTAACAGGTTGACAAATAAAAGGTGGAGCTAGATTGGGTTTCATTACAATTGAAGAAGGGAAAACGGAGGTTCTTGTATATATAGATTGCTTGGTCTTCCCACCAACTTCCAGTTCGGGTCCAGTTTTCAGAGCCATAAGAAATGGGCCATTGAAAGACCAGCCACCTCCTGGCGAGCCCAGGATCATGAGAAGCCTGCTGCAAGCTCTTAGAACATCAGTCGAAATTGCTAGAATTTAAACGAGTTTGTTGTTTGAGTTGTGGAAATACAAATGCTACTCTTGATTATATGGTTACATCCCGATTAAATTTGCTTTAAATCCTAGCTCTATGTCAAGTCATGCATAACTCGCCAAGAGATGGATATGGCCTTCGGCTCTGCCCTGCAAAGGAAAATATTTTGATTCTTTTTTGTGGTTCGGTGGAAGCACATAGCATTTGCAGTTATAGAACTAAATGCTACGATTAAACTCTTTTGATTTTCCCCATTTTGTTCGGTAGGAGATGGGTACAGACACTAGGTGCTTATATTGTATCACTAATTATCTGTTCATTTGTGGAGATTTTGACATGCTTTATCTTTGGCTAGTCGGTAAGATGGGTTTGGTAGAATTCCACAAGTTAATTTGCTTGTGGTACAGAGTCATGGTTGTAATATCGTCAACTGTAGACGTACTTGTGATGTAACCTGGAAGAGCCAGACAACGATGCAATTAAAGAGCAGCTTAGATTACGTAGACTAAACTAACGTCTTCAGAATATCCAAAGTTTTAATCGTCAGGCGTCTTCTATCAAGAAAAATAAAAAGAGTCATGGAGTGAAAAGAATGAAGGTAATGCTCTCCCTAAAATCTTTACTCATGAACTCCCTGGTTGTACAACGTCAAAATACGAGGGAAAGTCCATATCAACAACTCATGTTTGATTCATCCAGCAAGAATGGCGGTCTCAAAACGCTATACGTACCAGCCAGACGAAGTCTCCTTGTAACTCAGAGACGACGTTCCTTGCCAACAAGGTACAAGAAGTTGCACTAACGTGGTTTTAGTCATGAAAGGGTGGTTGGAGATGGGTTGTAACACCTTGTTCGCTAGGGAGAATTACAAGAAATTCTTCCCTTGTTATTCTTGTTTTGGTTATTTGCACTGTTATCAGTATGGCTCTTGGTGTGAAATTATTATTTGTAATGTTATTCACTGTTTTAACTGTAAACGCAGTTAATTACGTTGAATTAAAATTTGTACAGTTGCTGGCCGCGACTACTTTGACCAGTTTAGTCCTTTTTCTGCTGTACGTGGAAAGAAGACCATAAGCTGCATTTGTCAAGCCCATCATCTTCTGGACCTTTATGCTGGAGTTTGATGCCTTCCCACTCTGATTAGATTCCATCCAAAAACTTTGTCATCTTCCACAAACTGACATCTCTCTGACCCCAAAACCGAACCCCTTTACTGCAATCCGCCCGCATGCCTCAGCCCTCCTTCCCGCCCCATTTCTCTCTGTCTGAACTTTCTACAGCACTTGGAATGATGTAAACTTGGCAGATAAAAAGACATTAAAAAAAAAAAATGGCTACTTTCTCTTTTTGCACTCACTATCGTCTCTCTCCAAACTCACCCAAAAAGCCAAATTCCTCCAAAATTCCACCTATATCGAATGTAATTTCTAGACCACTCTCCTTGTTATCTAAGCAGCCATCTCGCTCCCCAATTCTCCGTTCTTCGCCGATCAACTCCTCCGATCCGCTTCGCTCCGTTGACGGATTTTCGAGGTTCAACCTTTTCCCTTTGTTTTTCTTTTCACCCGGCTGTAATGGCTAGCAAGCTTTGCATAGTGATATTAGTTTATGTCAAACGCAAAGGAGGATGATCTTGGGGATTAAGAATGACTATCTTCAAGAACGTCAGAGAGGTTTCTTTAAACTTTTTGGTGTTTTTTGTTTTCAGCAACTTCTGCATAATAGAGGGACCAGAGACTGTTGGGGATTTTGTACAGATGCAATTGCAGCAAATCGAAGAGAACATTAGGAGTAGGCGTAACAAGATCTTTCTACTCATGGAAGAGGTTTAAATCTTGATCATGTGTTGATTTATTCCTTACTTTTTCGTCAATTATAAACTACTTCTTGAAGTTAGCCCACAGTTTTGTGAGTTACTTTTTCTCATACTAGGTTTGATGTATTTTTCTGATTCCATTTCTACACCTTTTTCTTTCATTCTCTTTGGGTACATGGGAAATAGCTTGTTTATTTTATTTGTAAGTGCAAATTCTTGTGTTATCATTGCATTAGGTGAGAAGATTACGGATTCAACAACGCATAAAGAGTGTGAAAGTCATGAATGAGATCGATGAGGAAGAGGCAAATGAGATGCCTGATATCCCATCATCCATTCCTTTTCTTTCCCTTTTGGTGAGTCCAAAGCATTTCTGTATTTTAGCTTGGAATATTCTCTAAAAAATAGAGGAGGTAGTTGGCTAGCAAAAGCACAAACAGGCACTGTTCAGCTGGTAATATTTGTTTTTAGAAAATAACCCCATGTGAAGTTGTACAAGGAAATTGATCTCCTCATTCTCTACATTTTCATCGATTACTCCTCCTGCCACAATATTAATGAAGAATTTAGCTTTGGAGTTCTGGACTAACAGAGTTCATCTTCCTTTTGAAGTTGACTCCAAAGACGTTGCAGCAGCTCTATGTGACAAGCTTTTCTTTTGTAACGGGAATCATTGTATTTGGGGGCCTCATTGCTCCAACAGTAAGTTGTTTCTCAGTTCATGTGGTTATGCTTAGTGAGCTTGCTTATTTGCTTATGTTTTCTCAGTTTCTTCTTGTCAACTCTGCCTGATTGAATAAATGATGTCTCTGATATGATCAACCTGGATCCATTTACTTTTAGTTCTGTGAAATTGTGTGCCTGGGGGAAAAATAATAAATTTTTTAATGCCTTGAGTTTACAACAGTAATTCAGCAGCATGCTGAAATATGCTATCCCATGGCAGCTAGAATTAAAGTTAGGCCTAGGTGGCACCTCATATGAAGATTTCATTCGCAGCATGCATCTGCCATTGCAGTTGAGGTACCTTATCTCCAAACTAGAAATTTGAACTGGAAGCAACCATTCCTGGATTTTTTTAGATTTATAATTTGCTTTTATTAGTACCTGAAGTAAACTTGTTGATTTCTTAATTCAGTCAGGTCGATCCAATTGTAGCATCCTTTTCAGGTGGAGCAGTTGGTGTCATTTCAGCCTTGATGTTAATTGAAGCCAACAGTGTCAAACAACAGGAGAAGAAGTGGTGTAGATATTGTCACGGAACTGGTATTTATTAGTCTTTTGTGTGGATATGTTCTTCCCAACAGAGAGAATTTCTTTGACCAATGCAGGGATACAAATTAATTTTCATTTTGTTGGAATAAAAATTAAACAATCCACTAGACCTGTATCTGTTTATCCAATAAGTGAATTTTTTATTTATTTAAACAGTTTGCAATACTTATGTATGTTGGACAGATATTGTTTTAATTCTGATACATTTTGTGGTTCGAATTAAAAATTTAAAACTGAATTATTACATTGGTTTTATGGCTGCTTGTGGCATTGTTTATCATTTGGTGTTCAGTTCTATTGACTGTACTCTAGTTCTTATAATTACATCCTTGTGGCTGCATTTGTTCTTGTATTTCAAGAGCTGCTTCATATTCCCTAGGGATCCCTCTTTTACATCATCTGAAAGACTGCATCTGGGCCTTCTATCAGGTTTTTTGTGCCTTTGAACTTCAAGGAAGTTGTTATTTTGATTTCTTTCCACTGAAATGTGCCATAGGTTGGGCCTGTGGGAAGTTGATGTCAGGGAAATGGATGGCAGAGGGTGGAAACAAGAAAAGCTCTTTTTATATTTGATTTTTATCTGTGAATTCATGATTTTATTTCAAGTGGTTATGTGAGCAGGATACTTGGCCTGTGCTCGATGTTCTGCAAGTGGAGTGTGCTCAAGCATCAATCCCGTCTCGCTATCTGCTGATTGCCCCTTACAAGTTCACAAAAGTCTAAGTTGTCCTAACTGTTCTGGGTCAGGAAAGGTAAAGAAAAAAAGTTGGATAATGTGGTCACTTATTCTTAAAAAGAAATTGATCCCAACTGTTATAGCAACGTGATCCTCTAGTCATACGCTGCATGTTGCTTCAAATTCCTCTAAATCATGGAACTCACCTTGTGATTGTTTTTTTCTGGTTTACAAATACTAACTAAAACAGGCCTAGAGATACCAATCGTTACGAAAATCTTTCTAATTTATGGATCGGTATTTGAGTATGTTTGCTATTTTTATTTTCTCTTCCTATTCTCCATGATTAGTCAGCTAGAAACTATTGGAAATAGCATACAACGATTTGTCCCTCTGTGTTTGTGTGCCATATTGAAGAATATCACTGAGAACGACCTTTTCCATCACTGACTTAAATATGTTGTGGTTACACTTCTTCGGTTTCTCGCTGCTTTCGTGTAGCTTATTGTACTTCTGAGTAGAAATTTCCCTAGTCTGATATTAGAGAGAAACGAAGGGTGCCTAATCAGTTTTTGGTGTTAAATCTAGGTCATGTGCCCTACATGCCTGTGTACTGGGATGACGATGGCAACTGAACACGATCCGCGTATTGATCCGTTCGACTAGTGAAATGGGGAAAAAAAAAAAGCTGCAGAGGCATACTGTTTCCCAGTCCTCAAACTGAAGCTGCATTAAATAGAGACACAGATGGGGATGCCTCCTCCCATAAGTAGCAGTTTTGAGCAAGGCATTGTTATCTTGCAAGTAGACTTTGGAGAAACAAACTAAACTAGCCTTGAACTGAAGGTGATCACAATGCGCAAATACTTTTGTTGACGTCGTAGCAGTAGATTGTGAGGTTCACTTTACAAATGTACTGAACATTTACCGTTTCAAGAGAAATTATATAAATGGTTGGCCAATCATGTTAGCCTAAGAAAGACTTCAAATGAATTCTGTTGTCTGTAAAAATAAAAAACAAGAGGAATGTAAAACAGAAGAGTGCAAAGTGAGAAGAGACGTGGGAAATGCACACCCTCCCAAGAAACCGCTTGGAAGCAAGCTTTCGAAGAAAGTATGTGGGGCTCCTGACTTTGTCGTTCGGGTTCAACGTTCACCTTTTGCATGTCCCACGGATGCGAGTTGCTAGCTCTCCGTCCCACGAATACATGTATTGGGAGACTGTTATTTTTTTTTTTTTTTGGGGGGGGGGGGGGGGGGTTGTTAAAAGAGGGGTAGAGGACGTAGGGGTGGTTGTTGACATGTGATGCTGTGATTGTTGATCATCTCAGTCAACCTCTATATTGGGACTATTTCTGTATTTAACCACAATTTTACAGTTAGAAAATAAAATGGGTACATCGCAACCGCCTGTCACACTACAGGTTATTCTGATCACCTTATAGATTATTGTTACGGTCTGTCCAATTAAGGGATCTTATCCTAAATAATGACCCAAAAGTTAGTTCAAATAATGACCCAAAAGATAATCCAATTATCACCTTCTACATAAGTGTTTAGGTAAGCGCTTCACTAATATAAGCGCTTAGTTAAACGTCGCGCTTAAATAAGCGATGAGGTAAGCGTCTTCCTTATGTAAGCGCTTAAATAAGCGTCTCGCTTAACTAAGCGCTTAAGTATTCTCTTTTGTAAATATCTTAGATATTTTAGAGAAATTATAATCACACATTAAGGAAGTGGAACCACTATAAATAGCCTCACTCCTCTCATTTGTAAAGCACCTCTTCATTCATTCAATACAAGTTCACTTACAAAGTTCTTATGCTCTCTCTCTTTAACTCTCTCAAGTTTTTATTGTTCGGTTACTTGCCTCCCACAAGTTTTTCGCTGGTTTGTTCGAACTCTTCAAGGCTTACTTAGCATCTTCTCTTGCAAGATCAACTAAGTGCCGCACGGGTTAGCATATCCGAAGCACGTCCAAACCTAACTCCGTGACAGGTGGTATTAGAACAAGGTAATCCTAGTCCTTATTCTGTTCTTGTTTGAGTTGCGAATATGGTAGGTGAGGAAGGATTTGTTGAGACCATTTTCAAGGAGCAACCAATGGAGCAAGAAGCTTGTGGACGTAAGAAGCAACGTGCTCCGGCCAAACGTGGCAAGTCCAACGGTCCAGCAAAGGAGACCTTAGACTCACGTGTTGGTACTCTAAAGAGGAGTGTCCTTAACATAAACTCTCTTGTGGGAGATCTCAGTGATCAAGTTGATAACTTGGTCCATGATAATGCGGAGGGCACTCAGGCTGCCAAACTCATGATCAATCAAGGTATGTCTAACCTTCGTGAGTTTGTTGAAGGAGAGATTCATGCCCTTCGTAGGGAGATGGAGTCATTTCGTCGAAACAACTCACTTGCCAGTACAGCTACCACTGCTAGCACTTCCACTGCGGTACATGGCTTGCAGGTCCCGAAATCTGCCATGTACAACGGCACAAGGAACGCCACTACCGTGGAGAACTTCTTGTTCAGCCTGGAGCAATACTTCGAGGCTATGGGAGTTGTCGACGATCTGGTCAGGATAGACAACGCCCTAATCTTTCTAAGAGATATTGCCCAACTCTGGTGAAGAAGGAAGCATTCTGAACGGGAGAAAGGCTTATGCATCATTGACACTTGGGAACAATTCAAGGCTGAAGTACGTAGGTATTTCGTCCTTCCAATGCAGATAGTGAGGCGAGAAGGAAGTTGCGTCACCTTTGTCAGACAGGTAGTATTTCTAACTACATCAAAGAATTTATTACTCTTATACTTGAAATTGAAATGTTCGATAGGGAACTACTCTTCTACTTCAAAGATGGCTTGAAGGACTGGACAAGAGTCGAGTTGGAGAGGCGTAATGTGCAGACCTTAGATGCTGCCATTGCCACTGCGAAAATTTTCGTCGACTACTTTGCTCACTCTAAGAGTAATAAGCCGAACTCTGGTAAAAGTGGGGGAGAGAAGGTCGGGCAAAAGAAGCAGGATTCTGGTCGCCACGAGGGTGGACAACAAAGGCCCTCAAATGACCGTCCCAAGTATGAGAAGAAGTCTGGAGGTAAACACAACTCAACTAACCCTCATAAACCTATTTTTATTTGTGATGGACCACACTGGGTAAAGGACTGCCCCAAACGTAAAGCCATGAATGCGATGATGGCGGCACGACCCAGAAAAGGCTGACGAAGAAACCCAAGTGGACATGGGATCTATCCAACAATTGGGTAATCTCTTGAAGCATTCCTCCCCAACAGTCGCCAAGGAGAAGGGACTGTTGTATGCTGATCTTACTATCGAGGGCAAATCAGCTAGTGCGATGCTGGATACAGGGGCAACGTACAATTTTATGGATGTTGAAGAGGCCAAACGTCTAGGCCTCAAACTGACAAAGGGAAATGGCACCATCAAATCGGTAAAATCGAGAGCAAATCCTATCCAAAGCATGGCACACGGAATTGTTGTCGAGATCAGTGAATGGATGGGTAAGTTAGACTTTACCGTTGTTCCCATAGATGATTTTAAAGTGGTGCTAGGTCTTGCATTCTTTTGCAGAGTTTTGGCTTTCCCTGTTCCTGCTACACGTTCTCTTGTGGTTGTCAACAACCATAAGATCCGCGTAGTCTCCTTGAAGCGTAAGGAGAGATCTTAACCATCGATGATCTTGACCTTGCAATTCAAGCGGGGTCTCAAGTCGGGTCCTCGCTAAGTTGCTACCATAAGAGAGCTAAGCGATGGGGAAGATGTAGCAACACCAACTCCTGCCTTACCGCAACAAGTTCAGGCCGTCCTCAACAAGTTCAAGGACGTAATGCCTTCTGAGCTATCCAAGAAGCTTCCACTAAAGCGAGATGTGGATCACCACATTGAGCTAGAAGTCGGTGCCAAACCCCCTGCCATGGCTCCTTACCGTATGGCACCTCCGGAACTTGCTGAACTGAGGAAGCAGCTCCATGACTTGATCGACTCAGGCTACATTTGACCATCGAAAGCCCCATTCGGTGTCCCAGTCCTCTTCCAAAAGAAGAAGGACGGATCCCTACGGATGTGTATCGATTACCGAGCATTGAACAAGGTTACTATCAAGAACAAGTATCTCATACCCTTGATAGTTGATCTTTTCGACCAACTCGGGAAGGCGAGATATTTCACTAAGCTGGATTTGCGATCGGGATACTACCAGGTTCGCATAGCACAAGGTGATGAGTCAAAGACGACCTGTGTGATACGCTACGGGGTGTTTGAGTTCTTGGTCATGCCATTTGGCCTCACCAATGCACCAGCCACCTTCTGCACACTCATAAACCAGGTACTACATCCTTTCTTGGACAAATTCGTAGTAGTGTATTTGGATGACATTGTGGTGTACAGCAATACACTTGAGGACCACGCTGAGCACTTCAAGCAAGTCTTTAAAGCTCTACGGGAGAACGAATTGTTTGTTAAGAAGGAGAAGTGCTCATTCGCCAAGCAAGAGGTGGATTTCCTTAGTCACCGAATCAAGGATGGTAGATTGTTGATGGATCCAGCAAAGGTGCAAGCCATCCAACAATGGGAGCTACCAACCAAAGTCTCGGAATTGCGATCTTTCCTAGGACTTGTCAATTACTACTGTCGGTTTATCAAGGGATACTCTGTCATAGCTACACCCTTGACCAACATCCTGAAGAAGAACTGCACTTGGCATTGGACCGAAAAATGCCAAACTTTCTTTGCGAGATTGAAGAAAGCAATCTCTGAAAAGCCAGTTATGGCACACCGGACTACGAAAAGCCGTTCAAAGTCCACACTGATGCATCCGACTTCGCCATTGGAGGAATTTTGATGCAGGATAGGCATCTTATTACCTATGAAAGCCGCAAGTTCAACGACATGGAAAGACGGTATACCATCCAGGACAAGGAGATAACTGCCGTCATCTATTGCTTGCGCACTTGGAGACACTATCTCCTCGGAAGTAAGTTTGTAATTATGACTGATAATGTTGCTACAAGCTACTTTCAGACACAAAAGAAACTCAGCCCCAAGCAAGCTCATTAGCAAGATTTCCTGGAGGAATTTGACTACATATTGTAATATAAACCAGGTCAAGCCAATGTAGTTGTTGATGCATTGAGTAGGAAGGCGGAACTAGCGGCTCTTGCTACTAGTACTCGAACAACCTCTTTGAACTGATCAAGGAAGGTACTGGACAAGACAAACTGTCCAACAATCTACTAAGGTTGGCTAATGAGGGGAAGACTCGTCGATTTTGGGTGAATGATGGAGTCTTGACAATAATCGGGAATCGCGTCTTCGTGCCAAAGTGGGGCAACTTGCGGAAGGAGATCCTCAAGGAATGCCACGATTCATTATGGGCTGGTCACCCAGGTATGGCACGAACCCTTACTCTTGTCCAACAACATTAATTTTGGCCACACATGCATGCAGATATCGAGGCCTATGTGAGCACTTGCTTGGTTTGCCAACAAGACAAGGTAGAATAGCAGCCACCAGCCGGTCTACTTGAGCCACTACCCACTCCCGAAAGGCCTTGGGAAAGTGTCTCAATAGACTTTATTGTGGCTCTACCAAAGTCCGAAGGATGCGGAAGTATCATGGTTGTAGTCGATCGGTTCAACAAGTATGACACCTTCATTCCAGCTCCTGCTGATTGCAAGGTGGACGAAACTGCTCGCTTGTTCTTCAAGAATGTGGTAAAGCTATGGGGAGTGCCAAAGAGCATCATCAGTGATAGAGACCCCCGCTTTACAGGTAAATTCTGGCGCGAGCTATTCAAGTTGGTGGGAACTGAGCTAAACTTTTCGACAAGCTTCCATCCTCAAACCGATGGACAAACTGAGCGAGTCAATGCCTTGCTCGAGCAATATTTGAGGCACTATGTCAGTGCTCACCAACGAGATTGGGCGAAGCTACTCAATGCTGCCCAATTCTCATACAACCTTCAGAGGAGCGAGGGCACAACCAAAGGCTCGTTCAAGATTGTCATGGGACAACAACTGCTCACACCAAGTGCTATTGCCTCTCCCTACACTGGCAACAGCCCGTCTGCCTTTAAGTTTGCAAAGGAATGGCACGAGGAAGCGAATATAATGAGGACTTGCTTCGACAAAGCGGCCAAGAAGATGAAGAGATGGACTGATGCGAAGCGACGCCCAAAAGACTACATTGCGGGAGACATGGTGATGGTGAAGTTGCTACCCAACCAATTCAAGTCTCTACGCAAGATACATAAGAGCTTGGTACGAAAATACGAAGGACCATTCCTCATCATCAAGCATGTGGGAAAGGCCGTCTATCAAGTCCAACTCTCTCCAAAGCTAAAGATCCACAACGTTTTTCATGTAAGTCTTCTAAAGCCTTTTTACGGACAGAAAGAGGATCAAAGCCGAAACGAGTCAAAGCGCACACCAACAGCTGTGGTTACCGAATTCAATAAGGAGGTAGAATGCATCCTTGTTAATCGAGTGATCCGGAGAAGGGGAGTTCCCAACTATACCGAGTAGTTAGTCAAATGGAAGGCTCTGTCAGACCACGAGGCTAGTGGGGAACGAGAAGACCAGCTTTGTCAATTTGCCGATCACATTCGGCAATTTAAGGCTGAAAATGCGACGAGGATGTCGCAGGATTAAATGGGGGAGGATGTCACGGCCCGTTCAATTGATGGGAGCGTAGCCCAAATAATAACCCAAAAGCTAGCCTAAATAATGACCCAAAAGTTAGCCCAATTATCACCTTCTGCATAAGCGCTTCACTTATATAAGCGCTTATGTAAGCGCCGCCTTTAGGTAAGCGCTTAGATAAGTGTCTCGATTAGGTAAGCGCTTAGGTATTCTCTTTTATAAATATCTTAAATATTTTAGAGAAATTATAGTCACACATCAAGGAGATGGAACCATTATAAATATCTTCACTCCTCTCATTTGTAAAGCACCTCTTCATTCATTCAATACAAGTTCACTTGCAAAGTTCTTGTGCTCTATCTTTCTATCTCTCTCAAGTTCTTCTTGTTCGGTTACTTGCCTCCCACAAGTCTTCCGCTGGTTCGTTTGAACTCTTCAAGGCTTACTTAACATCTTCTCTCGCAAGATCAACTAAGTGCTGTACGGATTAGTACGTCCGAAGTACGTCCAAACCTAACTCCGTGATATTATGCTGCTTTAAGAGATATTAAGGGTTTAAATTCCAGGACTAAGTTTAAGGTTACCATCTCTACTTTTGGGTGGGAAGTTGTTTAGTGAAAATAAATTTTCTTTACCCATTTACATTTAATACTACCGAATATCATCAAAGAATAAATATATATATATTCTAATTCATAATTTTTATGATGAGAATAAATATTTTAAATCGCATAACCAATCATAAAATAAAGAGGGAGGAAATATTTATAAATAAATAAGAAAAAAATGGTAGTGAATGCGCGTGTGGGTCTAAATAGAAAAAGATCCTAGAGAGAGGCTAGGGGGCGGGGGCGGGGCAAGATCGGTAAAAACAAGGATTATAAATAACCCTAACGACGGGCTTTTTAAATTTAAGCTAGGCCGCCCAATTCCGCCGCAGAGAGACAGCAAAGGAGAGGGGAATTTTTCTTTCTTCTTTTTTTTTTTTAAAATGCAGATATTCGTGAAAACCTTAACAGGGAAGACCATAACTCTCGAGGTAGAGAGCAGCGACACCATCGACAATGTCAAGGCCAAGATCCACGACAAGGAAGGTTTTTGTTCTTCTCTCACTTTCCCATAATTTTTGTTTGGCGGTTGCCTAGAAAATGGATGATTTTTTTTTTATTTTGGATTATTGACTGAAATGTTAGAAAATGTTTCCTGTGGTCGTGTCTCGATAGGTATTCCACCGGATCAGCAGCGGTTGATCTTCGCTGGCAAGCAGCTCGAAGATGGCCGAACCCTAGCCGATTACAACATCCAGAAAGGTTTTCTTTTTTTCTTTTTTTATTTTTTTTCTGTTTTCCTCTTTACGTCATTTTTGAACTTTTTAATAAGCTTACCTATATTCGGTTATTGTGTTTGATTTGATTGTCAGAATCTACGCTTCATCTTGTGCTGAGGCTTAGGGGAGGAATCATTGAGCCTTCTCTGATGGCTTTGGCTCGCAAATACAATCAAGACAAGATGATTTGTCGCAAGTATGGACCTCTCCTTCCTTTTTTTTTTTTTTTGTGTATCTCTTGTTTAATTGGTTCGCCGCGAATTAATGGTTAGCTTGTTGAACACATCATATACTATGTGCTACTTTGCGATTTAATGTGTCTAAGAATGGCTGCATTTGCACTCTTTTGTTGATCCTTATACTTGGGCACCAGACAATAACACAGTTTGTTTTTTCTTTTTTTGTGTTTCATGGTTTAGCCACATTGTCTAGCAAACATGCAGATTCTTTTGATTAACAAATTTGTGTAATGCTTTGGATCCTGGAAGACCGCAGATTTTCTGTTTGTTTATTTATGCAAGTGCATGCATATGTATGTGCTGAGATTTCTATCCTTCCACCTCACTTGGTTTTCTTTGACAAAAAAAATAGGAATCCAAACAAAAAATTTTGTTGTTTGATGCTAAAGAGTAAATATTGTTTACTGTTTCATTTCCTGTCTGTGAGTTAGGCAAGAAATATCATTTCATCTCTTGAAATATATCTATTTTGACTTCCTTTTACTTTGCATAATATTTGTTTCCCGAGGGGGCTAGGCGCTGAATTATAATTTGCTGTAAAAAATGATGCAATGTGGGGCATCTTCATCCCCCATATTTGCTACCCATTTTACAACTTTGCAGTTAGGATCATTTGCTTGCAGTTGACATCTTCTGTGGATCATGGTGCCTGCTTATTTACACAAATGCTTATGTATGTATGTTCTAAGATTTCTTTATGCCCCATTCTTGGATCAAGACTGGGATAGGAGGTATATATAAGAAAAGTCTTGTTTGGATTGAAGAGAAGTCAAGATATGTTATTAGATGTTGCGGGGTCTTTGTATGGGATTTTCAAAAGATTCTAGGCTGTACTTTTTCATTTGCCACCTTGTCCCATTGAGTCTGTCCCTCTTAAGAACTTATTTCAGATCATTTCCCTGTACTGTTTTGTCATGTTTATTAATGTGCAAAAGTTGTATTGTGTGAAGTCCTTCCTTTTGATAAACTATCAGTTCTTGAATAATTTAAGTCCTTTTGTGATTTGAGTTTCTGTTCTTAGGGAAATTTTGATGTGTCTTTTTATACATGTTCCTGTAGTTCTCATGCTGAATATGTTTCACATGCACATTTTAGCTTATTGTGTTTTCAGTTGTGGTCTTAAAATGTCTGTTATGGTTTGCTAGATGCTATGCTCGGCTGCATCCAAGGGCTGTGAACTGCCGGAAGAAGAAGTGTGGGCATAGCAACCAGGTTCCATCTGTGTAAATTTATCTTTAGTTATGTTAGGTTTCTAATATTTCCATCTGTGTATGCTTAGGTTTTTTTTTTCCCCCTTCCATACTCCGGGAAGATTGATCCCTTTGCTTCTCCGTGCAGTTGAGGCCCAAGAAGAAGATCAAGTAGGACTCTAATGGGAGGACTTTCCTTCGTGCTTCGGAAAGACTTGCGTTGAGTCTTACCATTTTATTTTGACATGCTGCTTACCTCCTCCATTTGACATGTGGAATTTGGATTTGTTGTATGGCATTAAGTGCTTGATGATAGCAAATGCTAGTTTAAATTGTGTAAGTACATAACATTACGGATTCTTTTTTGCCTCCCCTGTCCGCTGACCAAAGCCTTTTCTTTCTCGTCTTTGATCTCATATCGGTAGAGTTTCATCTGGCAACAAGATAGCCATTGTCCGCCGCAAATACCCTTTTGTTAAACTATGGATTCTGGAAAAACCAAACATTGGCAGTTCCGCGCTGCGACCATTTGGGGCATCGTTCGAACCTTTGTACAGTGAGGAACTACTAAGCGGCATTCGTTGCATGATTATTTGGGTTATGGCCTTTTGTGTCTACAGGCTAATATAGCCGAACAATATTGCAGTCATAAAATCAAGACATGTTGCAAACAAGCGCGGAAAATGTAACAACCATTCGCTATTGCACCGTTTAAGTTAATTCAACCGTCGTGAGTGTAGACTAAAACAGTTAACAGTGATTTTAAACCCAGATTCTTTCTGATCCCTTTATTTTTCCCCGGTGTGTATCCTTCGGAATTTCTACCACAGAAGAAGGAAATAGCAGCAACCAAAAGGACCCAGGTTAGAACTAAAAAAAGGATTTTTAAATTGCGAAGCGTCCTGATAACTGAGGAATCTAGGCATTTTGCGCCATCCAAGATTCCTCTACTATATCACTTTTATTTTCCTAGTTCCAAGTCCTCCAAAAGTACAAAACCGATTATTTCTGCCACTGAGACTTTTCCTAATAAAATACAAAGCTTGCATTCTTCAGTCTGGGCACCTTAAGCCTTTACAGGCTTGTTCATTACTGGCCTACCCATACTCCAAGCACTGAGTTTCTCTACAGTGATGGTCTCGGTGCCATTGTTGAATACAAACAAGTGGGCCTTGTCATGGATCGCAAGAGTTGGATAAACCCTGGATGTGACCACAACTTTGCCTCCCTCTCCAAAACTCTCAACTACAGAGTTATCAATCTGCATAAAATAGCAATATTTGTAGGAAAGTGGACAAACAAAAAAAAGGGTAACCCCGAGTCAACGGTAATGAAAATGTGAGGCGGGCATACCAGACTCCTGAGAGAGAGCTTCTTGTTTGCTAAATGAACGTCTAGGAATCCAGCAAAAGATGGTTTATACAGGTGATGACCTAAAGATGACCTGTTCCACAAAGCCAATGTAACAGAATATATTTTATGGGGCGGAAAAGGAAGCAAGATTCAGTATGACATGTGATGTTGAGAAGTTAAAACAAACCTTCTTGCATCCGAGCACAAGAGCACTTTATGCTTGTTTTGAGCCTTGAACACCCTAAAGAATACAGGAGTATATTCTTCAAGATTTTCTGAAGCTAATGTTAAGAGACCAAATGGCCCAAGTCCTCCCTGAACTTTTGAACTCCTCTGGGCACAGACGTCTATGCCAGGCAGGTCATTCCATTTAGGATCAAATGGCTCAGCTTTGTCCAAGCTTGGAAATGAGAAGGTAACATCAACGTCGGCCTGTGAAGCGGCAATTGTCATGAAATGTAAGATTCAATTTGTGAAGGAAATTAAATACTGGCTTAAGCGGACGTTTGCAAAAATCTGATGGCTAAAAGAAAACCTGGGAAGCAGTAATGCCATTAACTTCAACATGATCCCCTTTGTCGAGCTTTTGATTATTCATTTTAACATTCTTCCCTCTGAAACTGTCCAACTCTTCAACAGGCCATTGAACGAGTTGTCTTCCAGCAGAGTCCAGCCACAACTTTCTTGGAATGAGCTAAAACAATGCAATAACAGACAAAGCTTTAAACAATTCATTAACAAATAACAAAGATATGTTCTTTAAACATGACTCCATTAGTTTTTACCAGAATTCCAGCCCATCCTTTGTCCTTATCATCTCTCGCAGTATCAGATTCATTGGCCCAACCCCACAAAATCCTCCTATGCTTAATTGGGTCAAAGAATGTCTTGGAAGCATAAAAGTTACCATAATCATATCTAAGGCCAGCCCAACCATCAACCGAAGTATTATCAGGATAGTACATATCCTTCTTCGTATCGTAAGTGCCAACCGTGTAGTACTCATACCTGGTCATGTCCAGGCTAACCTTCAAAACGTGCTTCACATTTTGACCAACAACTGAAGTATCCAACCCGTTTTGTCCGGATAACGGAACCGGGAAGAAATCCGGGCATTCCCACATACCCGTACCCGGTTTATGATGTAGAGGATG
The DNA here is from genome assembly GCA_037897445.1 of Ceriops zippeliana. NCBI lineage: Eukaryota > Viridiplantae > Streptophyta > Magnoliopsida > Malpighiales > Rhizophoraceae > Ceriops > Ceriops zippeliana. The sequence goes on along the minus strand of JBAPLH010000014.1, from coordinate 5,340,549 downwards.
CTTGGCCTTAATCCAATGCTTGAAATCCCTGCTTCGATATAAATATGCAATGCCTCTGTGCTTCCGCCTGCTGCCCACCAATATTTTCCAGTGCCCATCAACCCACCAAGCAGTTGACGGATCACGGAAGTCGCTGGCATTGATTCTGGCATCGGGTTCAACAATGGGGTTGTCATCGGGCTTGACCCATTTTCGGAGATACGGGTCCAATGGGTCCTCGGGCACAGCATAAATTTGGACCTGGCGATCTTTTGGGTCAATTCCAGTGTAGAGTATAACGGGCCTATCACCAGGGAGGATGGTGGCTGACCCAGACCAACATCCCTTGCTGTCAAACCATTTTGTAGGGTATATTGCCGGCTCAAGTGCTTCCCAGTTTACCAAATCTTTGGATACTGAGTGGGCCCAAACAATGTTGCCCCACACAGAACCTTTTGGGTTGTACTGGTAGAATAGATGATAAAGCCCTTTGTAGTACATGGGTCCTAAAAAAATCACGTTAACAGCATAGACAAGCAAAGTCAAATTGGGAACAGCTTGTTGTAAGTAGAGAATGATTAATTGTAAAGCAAGAGGACACAAGTACTGCAGAGAGACTCACCATTGGGATCTGCCATTGATAATAGATGTGTTTCGGCGAATTTGAGCAGCCAGAGGAAACCATCACCATGCAAAAGGAAGGAAAAAGAGAAAAAAAAAAAACAAGAAGAAGAAGAAAAGGGAAATGGTTAGTGATTTTTGTGAGAGTCGATTGTCGCGTCCATGTTCAACAATGTCTAATGTTATACCCAACATCTGTATTTTGGGCAAGAAGTGACAGGCAGAAGTTAGATCCTTATATCCAGTCTATATATCATTTGGTTTAGAACATGCTGTCCATGACATGGTTCTTGCATGCTCCAAAAATTAGCGAAGGTATGGTTGTTAAATGCAATAATAAGGTGGGTACGCGGTTCATGTCATGTGTTTAACACCCATTCACTAAAGAAGCAAATCTGAAGATTGGCTACAAAAAGGCAAATTTCCCGAAATGCACTGCCTTGGAAGTCATTTCAAGCCATTTCGGTTTCATCAAATTATGTAAGTAAACCGAACAGACCATACAAACTAAGACTGGTTGGTATTAAAACTTGAAAGTTAAAACTAGTTATTATGGAACACACAAGCTAGTGGCCGAATAAAATTTGGCATGCAACCTAACCAACATAAATTATTGATCCGCCATTAATTGCCAAGTGTTCAGCGTTGAAAAATTGGTTTCATTTGTTTGGCTTGGTTACCCCACTATAGGGAAAGAAAAGATTATTCTTGCTGTGGATGGTCGATATCAATATCCAGAAATTGAAATAGGGCTCACAAGAGTTGGATGAAAGAAACATTTGGTCCGCATAACAAAGTCAAGTGCCATACCATGATCTTAGTCTTTGAAGCCCTTAGAGAGCGAAAAAGGATACAAAGTAATGGGTGGCTCCTTGCTACGCATGATTCAAATTAGCATTTGCCCGCCCCCGTACCACAACAAATTAATGGTAACCCACTAACCAATACGCATGGAAAGCAAACTAGCAATGTCACATATTAAGAGAATTGTATATCATCAAGTTAGCAAGGATAGTAAAATCTGTTAGTGTCACTAAACAGTGTACTAGACGTCTAGATCAAATTCCATTCCATGTGGGAAAGGGAGTTTCCGAGATGATAAACTGAAATGGAAGGAAAATCAATAATGGGAGAATCCAACTTCGCTTTTCCCTTTCACGAATATGTAAACTATTTTCCATTAAAGAAAATTTCCCAACATTTCTTGGAAACTGAAAAAAGAAAAAAGAAAAGTCCTTGTTGCTTATGGGACCCAAAGAAATAGCCAACCTGAATATTCAACTAGAACTAAGTTTGACAAATAATAATAAAAAAAGGAAAATAAACACACTAAAGTAACAATGTCAATTACAATTACAATAAACTCTTTTCTCATCGTTCCATTCGTCTTAGAAAAAGTTATAACCGTCATCACTCACCGTCTCTCTACCTTCTTGCCTAATGAGCAGGAATCACATCCACAAAATTTTGGTATTCGTCAGTTCGATGCCTCCAGCCTTTCCATGTCTAGCTACCCCGCAATATTTTGTCTCTTTTCCTAGTTAATACTTCTTGTGGCACGGAGTTTTTGGCTTTGCCTGCCATGAACCCCGGACCATTTGGTCAGTTTATAAAAGCCAATTAAGGCCTTTAGGATTGTAAATTTGTCCAAATTCCTGTTGCATTTACGTAGCATCGAAAATGGAGTGATGACTATTTGGACGTATGTAAATGATATGAGACAAGAGCGTCTTTATGGAGATCCATACGAATCCTATAAGACAAAGCTGTTACATATCTACTTAAGTCGTGTAAAGCTTTAGTAATATATATATATATATATATATATATCTAATTACGGAGTTAAAAATTTGTCAACCCAACATCAGATGCAATCTTCAATTCCCCACTGTCCATCATCCACTTTATGGTCTCGATTTTGATTTCTTTCTGGACAAATGAAAGAACAAATCTACCTGGGTCAACCTTGGGGACAATTGTATCAATTGTGGAATCGTTCTAGGGAAAGAACAAAATGTGAAACTGTTAATTAACGTGCACGGTACGTTGGTGGCTGTGAACTACTACAAACACTTCTTCTAAAACCAGATCGAAACTAGCTTGTTTAAGGAAATGATGCGTGACGAGAATCAATATTAATAAAGCCATTACTGTGCTAGCCAGATATAATCCAGTTTCTTAAAAGAAGAGGAAGCAGGAGGAGAAAGGAATTTAAGTAAACTAGGTTAAACCACGACCAATTAACAATTGTAGATACTGCACTAGATGTCGCATTCCATGATGTGTTAAGAAAAGAAAGGTCACTCTGAAAAACATGAAAAAACAAAACAAAAGAAAAATCCTAACCCCACTCATATGTATTATCAATCCCTTTTCGTTGTGAGAGACAAAATCTGTCATTGTAAAGTCGATACCCTATTAAACCTAAGGACAAATGGAAAATAAAAGAACACCAAACAATTAACCAAAGCCACAGCAAGAGACAGCCCAGCAAATAAACAAACAAAATGGTCAATATTCGTATAATTGAAGGAAGAAGAAATGACAAGGATCAAGACGTACCATTGATCCAGTGCATGGGGGGCTGAAAATGAAACTCAGTCCTGTATAGTTGATTCACTTTATGTGCATGGAGATTCTGAAAACTTTTATAGATCTTGTGGGATCCTACGATCCCAATGTGGCTTGAAAACACAGAAATGCAAGCAAGCAACGTCAAAACTGAAAAAAACCTCGGCAACATCATGGCAACGTAGACCTAAATTTTTATGTCAATTGAAGGGCTGCAGGTGGATCAGAGTGACTCACAAAACAAAAGAATAGAAGGGTTTTGTGTTGTTCTTGAGAGTGAAGAGAGACTAGAGATCGCACCCATTTATATAGTGATCTTGGGAAGGTAAGCCAAATTGGTAGACTAATTTTGGAATGCCGGGGAGTGACAGGGTGTTAAAATTAGGGGTCCATCCTTGACTACGATAATGCCTGGATTTGGGATAGACTGCCATTAAATTAGCAGTTTTTTTTTTTTTTTGAGAAAGATGGAGAATCTCTCTCTTCATTCATTGTTTTGGATTTATGATTATCCTTTTGTTTTTATCTTGTTTTTGTGTCGGGTCTTAAAACCAAAAGATAATAACGATAATGATAAAAAAAAAAAAACTAAAAGGAAAATGAGCGGCTGTGTTGTATGGCGTCCACATCAGAAAGTCTCTCGCTCGGTCTTCAATTAATTATAAATAAGGTGTAAAAAAAATCCAAGTTAAATAGATGTCCTCGAGGGAAGCTATTCTTGTATGAGCATTCAATTAAGCGCTTGATCAATTAAAATTCACTTTGTTATTAGTTAATGCTCCTTAGTTGTTTCTCTTTTAACCCAGTTATGGGGGTTTTGGCCATTAAAATTATATATATATATATATATATTTTTAATTGATTGTAGATGAAATATGTTCATTCTTCCAAGACAATTAGGTCATTCATGGTTGCGTTTGAGAATAATAATACTCTCCCACACCCAATCGACCGGACCATATGGCACGAGTACCTAAAAAAAAATTGATGTGGACGAATATAATTTAACAGAACAAAAATATTAAAAAAGAAAGTTTCCTATTCTAACTCTACCTCTTACCCCTGTTTTTTTTTTTTTTTTGTTAGTAGATTGGGAGAAATAGAAAACTCGGTGGAACAACCAAGCTGATGTCTTATTTTGCTATTTATCTTCTATCTATCTATACCTCTTTCGTTGTTTCTTTTCTTTTTTTTTTTTTTTCCGGTAAAGATCTATCTACATCTTTGAGGAAGTCCTTTAATCGGCTTGTTGTGATGGGTACACAATGCAGCGAAGTGACATGTCGATCAGGTACTACTGATTGCAATCTTCAGCCCAAGATTGGAACTAATCAGTGAATATGTACTCAAAAGGCTTTGTTAGATTTAATCCACCAAATTCTGGGGAAAAGGGCACAGGCAGGTGCACCCAAGTCGATATTTTTTGTTGGTTTCCTTTTATTATTATTATTATTATTTTTTCCTTCATTCGTATGTTGGTTACAGCAACTTAGGTTTTAATGAATTTGGTATACAAAAAATGAAAAATTCCCAATTGAACGTTCGATCCAGTGGGATAATGTTTTAGGTAGAATTAGATTCATCTTTGTAATCTAATCTAAGTAAGTTGGATATCGGTTTGTGTTTCAGAAACAATGGAAATTCTTAATGTGACGAGTACTGTCACATGCTTGGACGGCCGTTCGTTAATTTTGTATGGCTTTAGAGTGGGTCCCTTCGACTTGTATGGCAGTAATACAATCATGCAGCTTACTTATGCCAAAAAAGAAAACTATTCCATGGCGTAGGAGTTTACGCCAACCACAATAATTGACACAATAACAAGAAGCTACGGGCAAGGAGGAAGGAGGAAGGAGGATTCCAAATAGGGCATAAGTCATGCCAGGACAGCGATGCTAAGATTACCTAAACTTGTAATAAAACTTTTATGCAAGATTCGCTTGAGGGAAAGCTACAGATTTGCCTTCGCAACCGCAAGTCCTTTTTTTTTTTTTTTTTTTTTGGAAATTCTAAAATTGATTTCTTTTAAAGAGATTCAAATTAATTTTATATCAAATTTGAGACTAGAAAAACATTTAAGCGAAATTCAATTAAAAATATTTAGAATTTAATTGTGTAAGGTATAAAATAACTGTGTGTTGCTTTATTATACAAATAATAATAAAAAAAAACATGTCGTGTTAGAAAGAGACTTTTAGCATAAAGTTTCAGTAGAAAAAATTCCCATGCATTAAAGAAGAAAAAAAATTATATCCCTAGGTCAAGTTATGTCATAGCACGGTTGTGGGTTATGTAATCTAATGCTCGATTAACTTTACAAGACAAAATTTATCAAAGAGAAAGATAATGATAAAACCCTATAGTCACTAAATAATTCAATCCTTAAATTTATATGTATATTTATATCTAAAATTATTTAGTTAATTGAAAAAATATCATAATTCAAATAAAAATATGTTAATGGTTAATTAAAAAATCTAATTATATGATTAATATTGAATAATCAACATAATTTTTACATAATAAAATTATATTTTAAAACCAAGTGCTTTAAAATTTTCATTTACACTTTTAACAATTTTTTTGTTTTTTTCGGACTATAAAATTTGGGAGAGTCCATGATGCTACGTCATGCAGTTAGATGGAAGAAAAAGGAAATGTGCTGCTGGGACATGACTTTTGTTGCGTGAAGCAACTCACCTTACCGACTAAGTGGGCAAACAACAGGGAAAATGTGCGTGTTGGAATAACGTATCAAAGGATTAAGCGTGGATTCGCACACAATTGGGGTGGTTCAGATATGAAAAATGCTATCACAGAATGGTGAAAGGGGGGCAGCCAAATGGAGATGGAACATTTTCACTGTGGATTACCAGCTTCGGCGGTGCAGTAGAGAGAGAAATATCTTTTGACGATTGGGACGCACCAAATCGATCGAATTCCACCCAACCCCATGCAACTCATTTGCCAAGAAGGTCTGGACTTGGAACTTCATGCACCGCTCCCCCGGTGCGGAACAACGTGTGGCCGACTTTCTGTTTCAAATTGCTCTGGCAGACACTTTTATAAGCATCGTTGTTATGTCCCAATACCTACACAACCAAGAAATTAAAAAAAAAAAAACAAATAGAACATGTCCCACTTGAAGAAATGAAAATGTCACCCTTTTTTCAATCCATTGATTGTTCATTGATCCACGTTAAGTTTTTTTCAAAAAAAAAAAAATAATTCAAATATTTTGCTAAAATGACTGGATATGTAAAACCCTTTTGACAGTGTAATAAAACCATATTAATTTTTTAAAAAAATCATCATATTATACATTCAAAGCGATGGCATTGCGAATCTAGGTATCTTTGATGAGACCTAAAACATCTAAAAATAATAATCTTTTTTTTTTTAATGCAAATAAAGGCAGATCGCGCATCCAGAGCGTCCAAACTCTTTTTTTTTTTTTTGTCTTTATTCCAATCGCTGGAGCCACAAATAAAAACGTGCCTAATTTTATCACATTTAGTGTGATATAAATCTGACCATGACATTGATGACGTCATCTGGGATTTTTTGTTTGGTCTCTATGACAGTGACTTCCGCGGCGATCCGGAGGCAATAATGGGCAGCATGATGTGGCCAGGACGAGAAGAATTAAGCATCGAATTTTTTTCTGTTTCCGGTCTACCCGCACAACCGTTCCTACCTCGCGTGGTTTTTATGAGCTGCTTGCGATACGGAATCTCCAACAGATGTTAAACATTATAAACGTGTTCATTGGGAGAGGATAGTAGTGTTATAATATCAAATTTCGATTCGATATCTGACACTAAATACTTTTAAGTTTGAGAATAAGTAATGATATTTCAATATACGATGAAAATGTTAATAAATTTTATAAGAGAAATTGTGACCAAATGTCATAACATAAAAAAGGTGAAAGAGCTGAACACCGAATAATCTTAGTCTTTTAGGGGAGGGTATGAGGCCGTGACATGCAAGCTGGTGCCGCCACTGCCACTGCCAGCCCTCAACAAGAGAATTTTCAGTTTTTTCCCAGCGAAAACAACATGTAGGCAACGGCACTGATTATCTATTTAATTATTGTAAACGTACAAAAAAAATTATATTAATAATAAATTAAAAATACTTATTAAAACATAATAATAATAATAATTATTATTATTATTATGTCCATTATATATATATATATATATATTATACATATATTAGGAAAAAATGAAAATTATAGAATGCAAAATATGCAATTATTATTAAATAAATGCATACAAGTTTTTTCATTTGAAAAAAAAAATTGTGCATTAATCAAATTTCCAACAGTGTCTCACTCCTTTTATCCCTACGTGAATTTTCTACATCCATGTAATAGATATAGTGTCTTCAACGAGCGTCCTATTTTCTTTCTTTTTTGCTTAGTAATCAATCTTTTTGTTGTCTGCCCATTCAAAATCCAATGTGTAAGCCAGCCTGCCAATGTGCAATTTTGCGATTCTCACTGGCTTAGGGTGTCCATCTCCCGTTGTACAAGGCACCTGAGTAAATTGGGCGGCATGAATCTGCCTCTCAAATTGCTAAGCCCAGAACATAGAAAGAAACTGGTAAGGTACATAACACATCGGCATCCGACAGGAACAATCGCTTGGGAAAAAGAAACGAATACATCTGTTCTGGGCCACTACCCCTCAGAAAACGAATTAATCTTTTTCTCCGAGTAATTTCAGTGTTAATACATAATAACACATACATAACATAAAACGATATACAGTGCAATAAGTACCCCGCCGAACATCTTAGTCACGAGGTGTGAGATTCTGCCACCCACTTCTCTTTTACCTGCAGACATTGTAGATCCGAATATGGACTTATTCATGCTATACCATGGAAATAAGCCATTTCCCTTCTCTGCCAACCTTCCCACACAAGTTTTTGTATGGGCTGCAATAACCGTCTACACTAATGGCACTGATTAACAATCACGAATCACGTAATTGACAGGTGAGACCAAGCAATTTCTAGTTGAGTTGGACAAGGGGCGACCGTGGTATCAAAGATGGTTTCAATCCCTTTGCATCAAATGATTCGTATGAATTATTTTCTCTAAATTCCTCAAGAAGGGCTTCCATCGGCATTGCTCGAAGTGACTCAATTGTCCCCTTACTGGGAACGTCCGGCTCACTCCTAACTGGCGTTGTGCCTGTTGGGCCATAATCCTGCATATTGCCAAAAGATCTTATAATGAGATGAACTAGGAGAAATGGTCATTTGCATTGTTCAATTATAGCTCTTTTATTGTCCAACGCCATTGAAGGATTAGGCTCACGATGTGCTAAAATAGAATAAAAAATGCCAAAAAAATGTTTAACCTCCTACCATGAAACGATGCTCAAAAGTTTCCTTTGCTTGGTCTTCAATAGCTGCAGCTTGACCCGAGTGATCCTTCCTCAAAACCTCAAGAGTCTTTGCATGAGATTTGACAGCCTCCAAGATTCCATATACACATCCTCGCTCTTGCGACAAAGCAGCTGTAGCAATTCACCAACAAAAAATGCCATCTCGATCATGTCAAAAAACCAAGACAAAGTGGATTTAACTGATAGCCACAAACTGTAGCAACGTCTTAGCATTGTTCATTTTAGCATTAAATATTTTGAGTGACGAAAGTAGATTATGCTACAGAAGGGGCTACTAATAATTTAGATACTGAACAGTCAACCTCAGCTTCTCTACCTGTAATACACATTGTGAATCACAAGGGCTGCTGCTATTTATTAGTGAAAAATGAAAACCACTAGATGAGACGAAGGAACTAACTGTCAATGTGATGAACAATATCTTCGCTAGTCCTCCCTACGTCTTGCTCAACCGCAACCCTTGCAGAACCAATTTCCAAATCGTGTTGCTCAAGACTGTCAGATGCATTTCTGTACAAAATAAATTAAAACAAGGGTTGTGTAATTGAGGATGGACATATTTGACACAACAGGACATAAAATAGGGAAAAAAAAAAGAACGCACACTGAGTGCACAAGGCCTTTGGTTCAAGAGACAGCCATTAGTTTTATGTGTAGATAAATGTCCAAATTAACCATGGGAAAGAAATTTCATAGAAATCTAAGGTTATGATCTAAAGGAAAAGGCACCATTATTACCTGGTAAGTGACGACAATGAGGAGGCATGCTTATTGCTCATTTCATTCACAGAATCCTGAGTCCTTTTACACTGCTTGAAAGCAGATTCAGTGCTCCTCACACTAAAGAATGGAGAAGAAAAACTTTAGCCAAACAGTAAGAGATATTTGATTTGATCCAGAACACACAGAAGACCCAACACACCATTGCTGCAAGAGCAGTTCCATTCGACAATGTTTTACAGCAGAGTAATCTGCGCAATCCATTGCATTATTCTCTGCTTGCGATAAAAATTCGTGCCATTTTCTTTTGGCATCTGTTGTGATGCCTTCCATTGAAGAAACATGCCCATACAAAAATGCCTTGTTTCCAGAAGCAGCTTCTCTGAGATCAACTAATCTTGCATCCACCTATCAACACAGATATAAGTCATCTTGAATCCAGACAAAGGGAAATAAATGCAACGATAGAAAAAAAGAATGAAGCAAACCAGCTGTTTCTGGTGCTGAATGTGGTTAGAGACCAGATTATTGATATCATCAATAAGCTTCTCAGCTTCAGATTTTGATTGCTCCTACACAGGGTAAGATTCTAGTGAATAATGTTCAGAATTCAGATAGAACATACAGCACTTCTACATTTTTATTTGCTTCGTGTATACCTCATAAGCCTTCTGAAAATCAGCAAGGCTTTTCATTTGAATTTGATCAGCTTGCTCTGCATGGTTTTCAAGCCTTTTGGAGTCTTCTAAAATCTTGTTCAGAAACCCATCCGTGTACTCAGAAATCTCCTTTATTTGTTCAATGCTAATGTTGAATCTCTGTTAGATTTCCAAGCCAAAAGAAAATTAGCAAGGAATAGGAAACAACAAATTAGAATTAGATATCAAATAACTAAAAACACCAGTAACATTGAAAACTACAAAAGCAACATTCAAAAAACTGTGACTAAGTAATTTGTTGTTCAGTAAAAGAAATTGTGAAACAACAAAAAACAGAAAAAAAAAAAGCAACAAGTTCTTATCAAACATAACACTTTTTCAAATTTTCAAGACTCCATATTAGCTAGCATAACCATGGCCAATCAACAATTGCAGCAGAACCAAGAAAAGGATCAAGGACAAAACCTGTCGGAGTTCCCCAGTGAAATGAGCCATTTCTCCCTGCTGAGTTGAAAGTGTATTCTGAAGATCATCAAATATGGAAGCTGCCTGACCAGCCTCTTTTGCTAGATACTGATTCAAAAAGGAAAAAGAAACATTTGAATATGCATAGAATACGTGAAACGAGAAAGGAATGAAATTGAAATTGTTGAAGAAATCCAAATTGTTGCCACGTACTTCTTCAATAGAGAGTGCATGAGAAGAAGCCAAAGATGTAATTTCCTCTAAACTTGCAATGGAGCTTGCCTTGTGCAAACGCACAACATTTTGGACTGCTGCAAAGTGAGACACATACAAAGCCCTAGAATCTGTTATTTTTTTCTTCATATCCTTTACAGCCTGAAGACAAGAATGCATAAGGCTGGGATTAGGAAAAGGGAAAATTCAGACAACTGAATTTTAGTTTAATCCAAATTCCTTCTAAGACAAAAATGAAAACTTATTTCATTCTTTGCTATACAGGAGGAGAAATGGCTGAGAAAAATGTGATCATTAATGTTTCAGTACCTTGTCGTGCATGTTTAAGAAAGAATGGCAAAGATCCTCAACAGACTGAAGATGTTCATCCTGTTGGAACATTGATGTGGCCAACACATTACAAAGAGAACCAATTTGTTGGGAGAGTTCCACCATAAAATTGTTCACCACTGATCTGTTATCAGCATTCAGTTTGTCTTCCCTACCTATACATGCCAAATCAGCAGTGGTCAGCTCTGATTAATTATGTGTCACTTGAAGTTTAGCAACCCAAAGGGTAACCTACCAATCTTTTCAAACAAAGAAGCATTATCCCGAAGAGCTTTCTCCAAGTCAGACCGCAGAACACATGCTTGATGAGCCAGAGCATTCTCTTTTTCAAAAATTCGACAGTGTCAATATAACAAAAAGGCTAGCAAGTTCAGGCAAAAAAACATATACAAATTTACCTGCTTTTCTTTGTTCAGATATGATAAAATCGTTTTCCTTCAGAGCATAACAGCATTTCTTCAATTCTTCCTCGGTACTGGCCAACAGTTTGCTTGTTTGGCTCAAGGTTTTCTGCATATTTTATCCAATTTAATGGAATACATTCATTAAAAGTCCCGGAAACAACTTATTGACATATTTACCTCTGCAGCACTGAGTTCGCTGTTCAGTTCAGAACATTGCCGAACCTGACCAACATATTTATCTTGCAACTCCTCAAGTTGCTGCTTGCAATATGATGTCCATGTGTCATGTGGCGGTCTAGGTCAAGCTCAACAAAAAGTTCACACCAGAAATGGCATTTTACACACTAACCTTCTGATGGTTTTCTATGCTAGCCCCCATCCGCTCTATTTGCTCAGCCATGGCCTAAGCAAAATAACAGCAAGAATATAAGAAAAGTTGTCCAAGATAGTTGCACTTGATTGTGCAAACATTGGCCCAGATATAAAATCATCCAAAATCCATGGCTTAGTTTAGGCCAAAAGGATATACATACATACATGCATACATACATAAAGTGAGGGAGAAAGTCTAAGCTCAGAGCTATTGTTTTCCTTCCAAATTAGGCATGTATACAAAACATTAAATTCTCAATGGAACATTGAGATACCACAACACAAATGCCAAGATAACAGTGATGAAATATCACAAACACTAAAATGATATAGATTAGTGTGTAGAAAAAAATGATATAGTTTATAAATGCAAAGTCATTAGAATAACAGAAAATTGGGTGCCACCACTTACCTTCCTTTCAGTCTCCTCCTGATAATATCGCTCGGATGGTATATAGACTCCATTTTTCTCACGTGCAGCATAAACCTCTGGACAAGATCATGATGTCTGTTAAAATCAAGAGAACCGGAACCATTGGCTGCCCACTGCATTAATCATTTTCTATAATACATTCCTATTAGCTAGCATACCATGATTCAAACTATCTCACCTGCCTTAAGCCTTTCAATTTCTCCATAAAGGTCCTTGATAAGAGTAGATTTCATCATTTTCTGATTAACCTACAAACATGCAAACCAGATCCTTCTTTGATAGCCTGAGTTTAGATGTATAGTCCTCCAAAAAATTTCTAAAAAAGATAAAAACAGAAAAGACCTCGAACATAGTATTTACTGTAAACAAACAGCACAACTATCGGTCAGCATGAATGTTCCATCCATGAACCTCAAATTGGAGGTCTCTTAACATAATTCCTCACAGAAAACAGATGATCACATCAACAACTTCCCAGCCAGTACCACAAAATACATGAACAAAATTAAAAATGGAAGAGCATGCATTAGACAAAAAAAATCAAAGTTTAGTTCAACAAGGCTCACATGGTGTTCTACCACGTGAGACTCTTACACTAGAAGTAAGAGAAGAGTCAGATGTGCAGTCTTACATTTGTTTCATAAAAGGATTGTTTTCATGACTTGAACCTGTGACCTCTAGGACATAACTGAGTAACCTTAATAGTACAGCAAGGCTCACCTTCATAAAGTATACAAAGTATACAATAAGAGCTCCATTGATATTTCACACCAAATAAAGTTTTGAAAATTTTTGATTCCTAAAATTCTTATGTACTTTAGTCTTTAGGTCAATATTTTGGGAAGATGGTTTACTGGTGTCAAACTCATTAAAACAAAGAGGCAAATGAAATCTATGTGAAAATTCATCTAAGAAAAGAAAAAAGGATTTTTGGTCAGAAGTGACCAACACAGGAAGCAAAAAACCTCAGGCTTATTCTTTATGTTTTTTGCCCTGTGTGCATAATCCAGGGTACTCAAGGTCTCCTCCATACAATGAACAGCTGGTGAAACTGTTGCTATAATGCACGTTTTTGTTCTCCCTCCAAGTGAATCACGAAGCAACCTTGTGAGCTTGCTATCCCTGGAGCAATTCACGATAGAAGCCATCAAAAAATGAGTCTAACATATGGCTGAATGACTCAGAATAGCAATATGAACCTGTAAGGTACATGACCAAGATGCTCCACAAGAGCATTAATCACACGCCCCAATGTAAGTAAGCTTTTATTGATTTCACCAGCTTCTCTTGCTCGAACCTGAAATATAGAGAGCAGCACTGGTGTTTAATTTATAGAATATTCATACTTGGATTGGGTTCAAATTTACTGAATGTTTTAATTACTTTCCTCAATAATATTGCATACCTCCCTAGCACCAGAACGAGATATACTTTCTGAGCCTGCTAGATCCACCAAATTCAGCTTGCCGCATTTAATTAGTTCGTCACCCTCAGGTGTCGTTTCCTTGATGTGTATTGTAATTGAAAATAAAGAATGCGACCGACTAAAACACCAGACAGGTTCTTAATAAGAAAGGAACTTTCTTGTTGATGTTTAGCATATAATATCTAAAGAATTATTACCTTGACTGCTTGTTTAACAAGGTTTCTGCAGTGCGACGTTTGGCAGACCCTCTCTCAAGAAGAATGAAAATTTCACTTGCACTTGTAACTATCTCCTCCTCTAAACCTCTTACAAGCACTCCACCTTTCCCATCCACCATAAGAGGCAACTGCTTCTTTTGCCTTTCCTCCAGAGGAACTCTGGAAATTTCTTCTGGGGCAAGCAAGTCTGTGATCTCTTCATTGTACAATTCCAGGAAGGTCACCTTCACACTGTATTCTGCATTCTGGCTTTCAAGAGTATCAAAAATTTGCTTAACAGCTCTGGGTATAACTCCAGCTTCTGGAGGCAATTCTCCATTAGGCCCACTCTGTTCAACGTCAAACCAACAAAGCACCAATTTCTTTACTGAAGCTTGTGACAATAAGAACATCAAATGCAGACAACTCCTGTTAACACAAACCTTAGATCTTTTGCATTCACCTTCCATTGTATATGTTTTACCAGTACCAGTCTGACCATATGCAAAAATGGTACAGTTGAAGCCTTCAAGAACTTCATTAACAATTGGCACAACAGCTTGTTCATAAAGATCCTTTTGCTGTGCTGAAGGTCCAAAAACCTAAGGTACCATGAGCAAAATATTAGACTTATCATCAATTAGAAAACAGTGAGAGCAGCACAATGTATGTCCGAAAAACAACATACACTATGATGCGGATAAACTTAAGTCATTCGAGCAATTAATTGGGTTCAACATGAAAAAGAACAGCATATTTATTTTTTTCGCACAAAAGAAATATATGGGTCATTTTCCTGGAAAAACACTGACGGGTCAGTCAGTCTCAGAACGCATTAAAAGATCTAAACCACTAAAATGCACCATATAAAAGAAGAAGCAACTCAACGGTAACCTGTCGATACACAAATCTGCAAACACAACAAGTCTGAGGCAACACGACTGTGATCAAGTTGTACGACAGACATTTTTTTTTATCCTTAAATTCATGTATAAGTTATCAAGGGATTGTAAATTTTTACAATGCAAATGGGGAAAAAAATCAAGAACCTTGTCAAAAGTGAAAATCCTGTCAATGTGTTTGCCGGCTATGCTCTGTGAAATGGCTACCTCTCTTTGACAATCGTTGCACGTAACAACCTGAGGAGCATTATTCCTCAATTCATCTTCATTAAACGGCCTAAAGCAAACCACGTCCAAAAAAAACGTTAAAAAACCCATCCAAAAACCAACTTTAAATAATAAATAAAAAAAGCTTCACTTGAAAATATATGTAAAAAAAATAATCAAGAGAAATTGAAACGGCCATTCTAGGGCATGGAAATCTAAACGTAGACTTGGTATCCTCACCGGCATCTCAGGAGGACCTGCACGTTGACTCCTTTCTCTTTCTCCTGTCGAACCGACATCGTTGACCTCAATCGGCGCCCGGAAGTAGGATTGCTCGGGCCTACGCTGAACCGATCCAGCCCTCTAAACCACTTCTCTCTCTCTTACTCTCGCTGGGGCTTGCTTTTTTGGGTGGGAGAAATGGGGAGAGCGGGCTGGAGATGGGATTTGAATTTTTGGACCCCCAGGCTGGCTTCGAGACAGATGCAACGGCTACGTTTTGAACGAATTTAAATCCTACGGTCTAGATTTTGTTGAGATCAGGCTGTTTTTGATTTTACTCTACCGTCCCTGATCTTTTTCCTATAAACGCACTTTTTATCCTCATTTTTAGGATCGTGGGGCAGGTAGATAGACTGGGTTCAACGCTATAAAATGGGCCTAGCAAAGCAGAAGCCCGAAGATGAAATGGGCGCCCAAATTCAGATTGCACTAGGATATACTGGCCCAAGAGTTGGATATCTGTTAAAAGGTATTTATTTTTATAGAGTGTCGGTCTCTGATATTAAATTTATAAAAATGAAAAGAAATATTCTTACAATTTACCAATTACTAAATCTCTTAATAGATGTGTGTGTGTGTGTGTGTCAATGAAGGCTATAACCTTTTTCATAACTGTAATCAAAACTTTTAAGGTCCAAAAATTTTCAAAGATTTTTGGGTTTTTACTTGTTATGTGATACAGCTTAATGTGGTTAGTTCAATGCGATTTGGTGCCTGGCTTGAATTCCTCATTTTAGTTGAAGCCTCAAAACTTCGTTAAAATATGCAAACAATTTACATTCGTTCAATCACATATTCAGCTTTTAAAATCGCTTAACCCAATTTGTGATGAGAGAATTCTGATTGAAGCAATTATTTTCTATCCCAAAGCCCAAAAATACTTTAACCATTTTTAATTTTTTGCATATTTGATTGTGTATACATTTCATGGAACTTATAACAACATATATCAGCTTCGGTCTGATTCAAACCCCAATTTGATTTCGTGTTTTAAATTTGATGGTCATCGGGTTATGCATAGTGATTGGTTAAATATTTCTAGTTTCATCGAGTGGTAACGATCCCTTGGGATCGAATCTTGGTCGAACCTGCGCAGCTTGCCTGTTTCGTCGTCTGTTCTGCGAGAGGTTCAATAATGGAATACAGCTCCACCGCCCCCCCCCCCCCCCATTCGCTACTGACACCAGTTCTTCATTAATGCCTTGCTCGGTGTTATGGACGGTGTGTACTCTTTCTCAGATACTAAACTAGAACTAGACAGATATATTCCCCATGAGAATTTCTGTTTATACAACCATTTTAGTCGTATATAAAGAAAAGTGTTAATTTATCTATGAATTATTTTATAACAAATCCAAATCATATTAATAAAGCTTATCAAAATTTTACATAGATAACGAGTTGAGTGGGCTTAAAAGTTTAAAATTTAAATACTTTTAATTTACTTAATTGTGTGTTTTTACTTAAATATTCAACTTTTTCGTTCTCAAATACTTCTTATTGAACTTCTTATTTTATGCACATATTATTGTTTTTTTTATCAATATTTCACATTAACAGGTCTAAAAGATTTTATTAGTAAGATTTTATGGTGTACAAAATTCATTATAAAATAATTTAATTATGATAAATTTGTTATTTTTAAAAAGATGTATTATATTTGTGAAAACAAAAAATAATGATTTATATATATTTAACTCTTTGTAAAATTAGATTACTTCGCGTAATGTAAAAAAGTAATAATAAATTGAGATAAATATCATTATTCTTTGTTCTGCATAATTTTTTATTTTGAACATTTTAAATTTTAATCTCAACATTTAACTCAATAGATTTTTTAATAAAAAGAGTCATCGTTCATGGTTCCTTTTCCTTTTTAACTGTCACCCTTTCTTGTATTATTATTCTCATATTTAATGTCACGCACACACGTTGTCCCCCACCGAGCTCCCTAAACCATTAGAATACATTACTCCCTAGTTACAGGCCCGATGTTTTTTTCCCTGGAAAAGAAGGGGGAATGCCCGATATTATGACCATTGCGGTAATTCAGTTATGATGAAGGCGGCCTCTTCTTCCCCATTTGCGGCAAGACTAAGGGAAAACTCGCATTATATGTAAGGGACGACTGAGCATGGAAGGTGAACCAATAAATAAATTTACAGAGAACTTTTAAGGCGTCGGTTGAGGGAAGACGAAGGTAAAACTGGTGAAGTTGTCAGCAATAAATAAATGTCCTGAGTGCACGCAGTGTTTGAACCTTGGAGTGATAAACAGAAAGCGTAGCTCTGCGGCATAGATGATTTTTGTCGAACAAAGCTGCATTGGAATGACTCGAGCACATTAATATCTAACGTTGGGGCAAGTAGCAGTTAATATGCCATAGTAAATGAATAAGCTGCTCATTTCATACGGAAATGGCTGATGGCGACGTGTAAGGGCAAACCCCGTCGCTTGTACTTGTGTTGTAGCTTGGAATATTAATATGTTGTTAGAATTAAAATGCCAGATATCATTTTCCACACACCCAATAAATTAATTTTTTAGTACAATATTAAAAAATTTTATAATGAAAATATAAATGAATGAAAAGTGATATGAAAGTGAATTTTGAAAATTATATACATTAATCTTTCAAAATTTATCATAAAAAATGCAAGTGAGGAAGTTGGAATTTATCCTAATTAACTGGATGGGAAGTTATATCGATGCTTTTGGTTTGCCACGTTTAATTGTGACTTTTTGTTTTTTTTTTGGTCTGTGTTATATATTTAAAAGAAAATAAAAATATTCTACCCGAACCCCTCTCAACTTTTGCATCGGGTATAAATACACTATCTTGAAGTGGTCCACCAAAGACATTTTCCTTTGCATATTCCATCAGTCGGATCCATAAACAGATTAAACTTTTTATAGTTATAACATGTAATTCTAATTAAAGATTTTTCTTATGGGTACACTGGAAGCTAACTATAAATATTATTTGTCACATTTAATTAATTACCCTCCATAAATAATTATTGCTTAGAATAATAAATACATTCGGGTCAGGAGAGTTAAATTACTATATAATGCTCCCCCTAAATTTCAATCAGCATTAAATTTCATCCCCTGTAGCCATGTGAGTGGTTTACAAATTATTGAACAAGTTTGAGCAAAACTTTAATTCCTCAACGTCCAAACGACTGAAAAAAAGGTCAGAATGATAAAAGAAATTCCATAATTGCAACTCACATGATCCTGGCTAATGTTTCATTAAATGAAATAACACTCGACCGACAGTTGATGGTAACTACCCTTCCCTCAATTCTCATTTAGCATTCCTTATCATTATGCTATAAATGTTTGGACACTGGCAAAAATAAATTTTATAACTACTAAATTGATATATATATAGACCAAAATTGCATTGTACCAGACCCAATTAGCACGCTTTATTAGTTAACAATTCATTAGCATCGATGGGATTATACCACCAGGCCTTTTCAGTCCACTCGGAGGGCATTTGTGCACCGTCGTTTATTTTCTTTGCCTCTTTGCTCTTTTATTATTACTTTTTTTTTTTTCTCTCGCTCTTGGCCTTTTATCATTTTTGTAGTACCCTGTATAAATTCCCCGTGGTGGAACCACAAACCATTGCACCCCAAGACATTTTCTTTGCCATTGTTGCCAGCCGTATATCCGCTACATGTCTAGCCAGATGCTCAACCCAGAAACAATGGAGCCCAAGAGCCGAGCGGTAGGTGGCACTGAGCAAAGTTGGTGCCGAGCTGCTCGTGGTGGCACAGGCATAGCCGTGCTGGCCATTCTCTCTTCCAATTCCCCCGACCCGTCTCTTCTTGAGAATGCGCTTCACAAGCTACAGAACTGCCACCCAATCCTAAGGTCCAGGCTCCATTCCAACACTAGCACAGACACTTCCTTCTTTATTACATCTCCAAGTCCTTTTATCAAAGTCAAGGCATTCGATATCTCATCAACTTTGAATATTCTTGAAGACTTGCTCAACCAGAGAGGACAATCCCCCCCTCCGTCCATCTAATCCTAGAGCATGAACTTAACCAAAACGCTTGGTGTAACACTAGCCATTCTTCATCTATCGACGTTAATGATATGTTCTTTGCAAGCAGCTACGCCTTGCCTAATGCAAAGTGGGTAATTGTTCTAAGGCTTCATGTCTCAGCTTGTGACCGGACCACAGCTGTCTCCTTGCTGAGGGAGTTGCTGGCGTTGGCGGGTCAAGACGAAGGAGGTGTACCAATGGAAATTATAGGGAATAAGGGGGAGGTTAATTTCGGAATTGAAGATCTTATTCCTAATGGGAAGGCCAAGAAACCTTTGTGGGCACGTGGGTTGGACGTGCTTGGTTACTCGGTGAATTCACTAAGGCTAACCAACTTGCAATTCAAAGATGCAAGGTTGCGTAGATCTTCTGAGGTGGTGAGGTTACAACTGAATGAACATGATACAGACAGGATCGTTACTGTAAGTTGATTATGCATTGAACCTTTGGTTTATATTTTCATTTATTTCTCAATATTTCTTTAACATGAACCAAATGTTGTATAAATATAGTGTGTAATGGATCCTTGATGTAGGTTAACTACTTGTAATTTATTTTGGAGAGTACATCGATCTCATGCATAGAACAATAACAAGAAACTTTATCAATTAAATTAGTCGCCACCCACAATGAGATCCAGTCATACAATGAATGACCAAGTAAATCGTCTTTGGCGTAGAGGAACAGGAAGGAAAGAAATTTGACAGCCCAGTTGAGAGTAAAATTTAATTTGTAGGGTTGCAGGTCAAGAGGGATCAAGCTGTGCGGGGTCCTCGTAGCTGCTGGATTGATGGCTGCACACAGCGCTAAAAGTGATGGTCGAGCGGATAAACAAAGGAAGTATGGGGTTGTAACCCTGACTGACTGCAGGTCCATGCTCGAGCCAGCTCTTTCAGATCACAATTTTGGTAAAGTCCACTGTCTCTGCCATTTGTCTTATCCCGTGCTTATGCATAGAAAGATGTCCTCTCAATAGCCACGTTGAGAGGCTCAAGAAAACTACTGGAGCCCGCAACGTTAATGCTACTAGTACGTAGCAACTAGGTATTTCGACAAAAGAATGTGCTGTGAGTTCTTATAAGGAACTTCCGTCTTAATGGAATTGTTCATTTATTGTTCACCAACTCTCTCAACCGCATGCTTTTGAACCACACCAAAAATCAAAAAGATCGTCACTAGCAATCAAGAAAATCTGACGAGAGATAATATCAGGATTCATAAATGTGTATGTCACGCCCAAGAAACCGGGATGCCCCTGGCC